>CAUYRH010056650.1:0-22903 GCA_963574655.1 Perodicticus potto
TGAAAACTAATTTATAGCTTTCAGATGAAAGCTATAACCCAACTATAGCACAAGAATATGGGGAAAGGGGCAAGGGGGGGGAGGAGGGATGAAGGGAGGGTAATTGGTGGGACTACACCTGCAGTGCATCTTAGAAAGGTATAGGTGAAACTAAAAAATGCAGAATATAAATACCTTAACACAATAACTAAGAAAATGCCATGAATGCTATGTTAACCAGTTTGATGAAAATATTTCAGATTGTATATGAAACTGCACATTTGTACCCCAGGATTGCATTAATGTACATAGCCATGATTTAATAATAATAACAAAAAAGAATGTTAGAGTACCTTGAAAATCGTAAGTAAAAAAAAATATGAAGAATATATTATAATTTATATATTTCTTTTTTATTCATTTGTTATTGCAGTGAAGAAATTTTTAAAAAAATGAAAATTAAAAAGCATTATTAAAGATTTTTTTAAAATGACATATAACACCAAGAAGCTTCCCACATTTTCCTGTTTCCTTGATTTTTCCCCTTACTGTCAAACATCCAAGCTATCTACCTCATAGTCATCCATAACAGTTCTTGGTGTTTTGGTTTCTTTTTATTCAATATCCTCTTCCAGCTTATCTCATTAACTCCTGTGGATTCAAATACCACACATATGCCAATGATTCTTTAATCTATTCTCATGCTGCAAGCCTATAATCCAAACTATAGAGGGCAGTTTGCAGCACTAGGCTTGACTCATAGTAGGATATTTAATAAAGGAGGTTCAAATGCATAAGCAAGCCATTAGATATTTTGTTGCAGATGTCTTTTAGGCATTTCAAATTCAATATATTCAAAATATAATACATTATTCAAATCAATATATTCAAAATATAATACATTATCTTTCTTCCTATATTCTTGTGTTTTTTCCTTTTCATTTATGGATCACCAACTACTCATTCACCTAAATTAAAAGCCTCAGTCAGCCTCAAATTCTACTCCTCTACCCCTTACCACTCACATTTCAAATCTCCATGTCAATGATTTAACATCTCTACTTTCTTACACCTTTCTCCCACCTCAATTATTAAAATCACCTTTTAACTGGCTTTTCTAGCTGGAATATCCTAACACCTTTCATGACTATTAGTTCTCTCTTGTCTTAAAACAATTTAATACTGCCTTCTCTAAGAGACCTTATTCTCACCTCCAACGCAGAATTTGTTACATCTGTACTCCTTAGTATACTTTGTTCATTTCTCTTATAGCAAATATGAAACAATACAATGCCATCCACCTTCCCTTTTAAAAATATGTCCCCAGTGAACACTGGCAATGCAGGGGATAGGACTGAGTTTTGCTCTTCCTTCCTACAAGGTTCTGTATAATCTGGCCCCAGTTACCTCCCTGGTTTAACTTGTCCTCTACTCTGTCCTCTTGTTCTCTCCAATCCAGCTGTACTGACCTCTTTGCTGTTCAAAGTACATACCCAGTACAATCCTGTATCAGGATCTTGGTTAGGGATACTATTCACCCAGACAGCACAGCTTGCTTTCTTCTTTAAACTTTTGCTTAATTGTTAGCTTCTTTGTGAGGTTTTCTTGGACCACCGTATTTAAGCTGCAAACTAACCCCACTCAGATGACTCCCTTTCCTGCTTTTGTTATTTATTCTATTTTTATTTATAGTTGGCACTCTGTAACCAGGCCTTCTGCATCCATGGATTCAATCAACCATGAATTTAAAACATTAGAAAAAAATATTGTGTCTATACTAAATATGTGCAGAGTTTTTTGAGTCATCATTCCCTAAACAATACAATGTAACAGCTATGCACACAGCATTAAGTTGCCATATGTATTGTAAGTAATCTAGAAATGATTTAAAGTATAGAGGATGTACAGAGGTTATATGCAAATACTATGCCATTTTATATCAGGGACTTGAGCATCATGGGTTTTGGAGTCTGTGGGAATGAGGGTGTTCTGAAACCAATCCCCCATGGATACCAAGGGACAACTGCATTTTATCTGCTTACTGTCTTTTTCCATTAGAAGGTAAGCTACACAGAATATGGATTTTTACCAATTTTGCTCACTGATACATTCAGAGGACCTAACTGTGCCATTGACAAACTAAGTACCCATTGGTTATTTACAGAATATGTGAATAATCTTGTATTCCCAGCACCTGCATGGGAATGAAACCCAAAAACAATAAGTAAAATGAAGTAAAATGAAACCAAAACCAATAAAAGGACAAAGTTAAAACAAGAAGGGATTTGATGATGAAAAACATTATTTTGTCTATTATACATACTGGTATGGTATCAAGAATGTGGGAAAGTAAACAAAGGGGGAGACATTTTTAAAAAATCCTAATTATGCTATTAATTCTACTCTCTATAAATGTTCAGTATTAAGCACATTAATTTGCCTATTATATTATGCATTTATAACTGCCTTTAAAATTAGTTGTTTTTTGTTTTCATTTTTGTTTTAAGACAGGGACTTGCTTTGTTGCCCAGACTGGATTGTAGAGACATGACATAATGTACTATAACCATGAACTCCTGGGCTCAAGAAACCCTCCTGTCTCAGCCTCCTGAGAAGCTGCGACTATCAACTAAATTTTCTATTTTTTGTAGAGATGAGGTCTTGCCGTGTTGCCCAGACTGGTCTCGAATTCCTGGCCTCAACCAATCCTCCCACCTCAGCCTTCCAAAGTGCTGAGATTACAAATGTGAGCCATTGTGCCTAGCCAGCATCAGTTTTTATAGTGTTTTATGTTCAACTCTTTGTTAAATTTTCATTTTAAAATATAGATTAAAAAGACTGAGATGACATTAAGTATCAAGTTTCACAATGTCACTACCGAAGAAAAAAGAAAGAGGGAGAACAAGAGAACCAGCCCCCAAAACAAGTTTTGCTGATTCTGAGTTGGCCAAAATAAAAACCTGTTCACTTTCTGCTTTTCTCAGATTTAATGACAATGAGATGTAGATGACTTGATTCCTTAATAAATAAAAAAAGGTGCTATGTACAAAAAACACACAAACGTATCTATATACCTGCGCATAGATATTATGACATGAACTGGAATCTTTTATAAGTATTTACTCACTTACTTTTAGAATACCAGAATAACCTGAGGAGGCTATTTCAAGAGAGCTGCATAGTTATAATACTTGTGTCACATTAGCCTTATAAAATTTATAAAACTCCTAAACTCCTATATTGTTCTATATTGTATAAACAACATTTAGAATTCTTAACAGGGCCATGAAACTAAGTGCATTTTATAAGGATAATCTGTTTAATCAGATTTATTTCTTTCTCTGTGTTCCCACAGTGTTTTATGCACATCTCCTGTCTCTACCTTTATATTATTAACTTTTTTTTTTTTTTTTGGCCTGGCAGCTCCTATAACTAGAGTGGGAGAAATCTGAGGCCTTTTGTCCTCCTTTTCTCCCAGTGCTTGGCAGAGTCCCTGTCACACAATAGGCTCTCCATAAACATTAATTGATGAACTCTATGAATTAATTTTTGAAAACATGAAAAAGTTTCTATTTTTAAAACTGAATAACAACTTTCTTTGGAGTATTTCTATTAAAATATAGTATTTCTGCTTCTGCTAAAAAAGTGGGTTTTTTTGTCAAAAAACATTCTCAACTTTTCCTTCTTATGAAATTATAATTGAATGTTTTTCAGAAGACAAAGTTGAGAAAAAAGTAAATTGTGTGAACTAGAACAATGTTCTGATTTTTTTATTAAAAGAAAAATAATGCAAAAACTTCTTAAATTATTTTTAAAAAATGACAGTCACTCCATTTAGTCATTTGTCAGTTTCTATATTTCTCATTGACTTTGCTCTCAGACTTATAGGCAAGTTGCTGACTAAGAACAACACAAAGAGTGACTCTTACATTTTCATTCACTTTTCATTCAAGGAAGACAGCTTCTTAAAAACATGCATTTAAAATTCTAAAAAATACAAATCCACATTACTTTGAAGTCTCTATCATTACCAGAAGGTCCTAAACCTAATTTCCATTGTTAGTTGACATTTTCAATAAGTGATGGATATTCATTTTCAGAAAACGTTGCCAGTAAATTTTATGGTATCATACACTAGTCACTATGTAGACCAAACTGACTAAACCACAAAATGCAAAAGCAGCACTCACTTCTCCAAGGGAAACCTTGAGATTATTCTGTTTATAGTTTTAGCAGATTGCAAACTAACTAAATAAGAATAAATGAGGACTTAAATTAGATAGCCCTCTTTTCCGAATTTCCAGAGCTTTCAGTAGACACAAACTAATTTTAAAATATTTATTGTTACAGTTTTTATTTTTAAACAAGTTACTTTGAGATATAGAAATTTACAAAAGACACAAAATTATCCTTTTATGCTGTAGAAGGTATTTCATTTTTTTTCTCTCCTAGGGCTTTGCTTGGTTCTAGGCTATACCCACTCTAAGTAAGATTGGTAAAATAAAAAGTGATGGTTACTTCAAAAAATTGATTACTTTTCACAGAATCATAGAATGTAATAGCTCAATTAGACACTTAGATGAAATATGTGAAAATAAGTATATAGGATTAATATAAGAAAAACAACTTTTCATTTTAAACTTGTATTAAGATAGTTTTCATTATTAGAAACAGCCAACATTTTATGTATATATATTCACTATTCATAATACTGAAAAACTAAAAATCAAAATCTAACTATTGAAGAATAGCTTAAAATTATGGAATACTCATTTTCTTCAAAGGCATGTATTTAGTGTATTATCAGAAAAAAAGCTACAGAGACGTCTACTTTAAAATCTACATATTTGGAAATATACACTATAATATCATTTTGTATGCCTAACTTAAAAATTGAAAAACTCAATTTCAGTTTCAGATTATCAAAAATTATAAAATGCATTTTATGGTTTATGTAAACTATACTAATGTAGTCATATTCTCAAACTATACAAACAATAAAGTTATGTTTAGTCAAAACAATTTAGCCATTTTATACTTATCCCTCTCATCTTGCCTACTGCAGCCATAAGAAGCTGTTGTAATTTTTCCTTCAATCTTCACCTTTGAGCAAACTGATCATTGATGGTTTCATTTACCCCAGAGGCACAGCAGTAAGTTATAAAACATTAACTACTTTCACCACAGTATAAATTATGTTTTGATAAAGTAGTTGAAAACTTTAAAGTCTTCTATTTTAGAACTATATAGTAAAAACCACTTTTGTCATGGAAATGTTTTAATTTGTATGCCTGTAAGTTGTATTTTTAAATTATATACACACACACACTGTCTCTCTCTCTCGGAATATGGACTTTAACGAGAGATATTCACTAAGTTTAATTCTAAGAACATAGTGCTTATCCTTTCTAAAGTTTTGTGGGAAGTTAGATAAATTAAAGTAAAAATGTTCAATGATACAAGTAATTCTGACTATAGTCATAAAGATATAATCCATAACTCCTATTGCCTTGTATAAGCCAAATAAATCTTGATGTTGAAAAACTTTCACCTTTAGTGAACACTTTCCTATCCTCTACTGTCAAGTGACAACTCACTAAGATGAAGTAATAACTTGCTCAAGGTCATAGTATAAATAACAGAATCTAGATTTAAATTCAAGTTTCTCTGACCTCTGGGCTAAGTGCTACCAGAATCTCATATAGTGATTTAAATAAGAAAAATCAGAACCTTTTCGAGTCCCTATTTAAACCAATCAACATTGTTTATTAATAACATCTTCAAAATCACTGTAAGTAAATAACATAAAGTCTTCAACATCATATTCAGGGAAATTTTATTATTAAAAGTATAATCCGTATTCATTAAAAAAAACAGCAATCTTTTTTTTTTTTTTTTTTTTTGAGACAGTGTCTAACTATGTTGTCCTTGGTAGAGTGCCGTGGAGTCACAGCTCACAGCAACCTCAAACTTTTGGGCTTCAGTGATCCTCTTGCCTCAACCTCCCAAGTAGTTGGGACTACAAGCACCCGCCACAATGTCCAGCTATATTTTGTTGCAGTTGTGCTTGTTGCTTAGCTGGTCTGGGCCAGGTTTGAAACCTCCACCCTCGGCATATGTGGCTGATGCTGTAACCACTGTGTTACGGGTGCCGAGCCCAGTAGTCTATTCTTTATTTTGTAACGCTGGATTTGTCTAGGATTAGATAATGAAGATTTTCAAAGAAGTGGATTTTACAGATCTGCACTAGCCCATAGGGTACCTACTAGCCACATGTGGTTTATACAATTTAATTAATTAAAGTAAAATTAAAAGTTTAGCTCCTAAGTTATATTAGCCAATTTTCAGTTACTCAATAGCTGAAGGAGGCAAGAGGCTATTGTAATGTACTGTGCACATCTATTGTTCAGACAAGAGGCCTGTGCTGAAGATAAACATTTGAGAATTACTGGCATATGGGTTTTATTTAAAGTCATGAGATCAACAAGAAAGTGAGTTAATACAGGGAATAAAGGAAGGTCAAATTGCAGTAGAACAATCTAGTAAGACATGGAAGAATCAGCAAAGGAGAATGAGGAGGGGTAGCTAATGAAATAGAGGGCACTCCAAGAGACTGTAGTGTCCCAGAAACAGTAAGAAGTGATTGAATATGTCAAATGCTGCTTGATAGGTCAAAAAAAGGTAAGCACAAAGAATTGACGAGAGTGAGCTTTAAAAGAATATATTAGACATTTCAACAAATTTAAAGAAGATGAAAAATGATTAGAAATATCTGTCTGCAGACATTACAGAGTGCTCAGTATATAAGGGATCAGAATAGAGTAGGAATGGAATAGAATATAGAATCAGCATATTTGGTGGGAGGAATAACAAAATGAAACCCAAGAGAAATAACTGAAGTTTCATATGTAAAAGACGTCAGCCAAACAGGTTGTGACACCCACAGAAACTGGAGGCTGCCAAGCATTACTGAGCATAAAAAAAAAAAAAAAAAATCCGTGGACTTGTCTCTAAAAATAATATTGAGGAAAACATTTGGGAAAGGTTAAGGTTTCTTCTTAGAGTGGATATGTTGTCCTAGTTATTCAATTATCATTTTGGCAATTGGCATGAAAGTATGACAGGTGGACTTACTCATTTTGCTTGTTTACTCTAACTATAAGCTGCCAGTTAACTAGTCTTATACATATATACAAGCTTCTCAATAGACTTTCTACTTAGGTGAATAAAATAGTGAGATTATACAGCTATTCACACAACAGAAGAAACCATATTTGTATATGGTTCTTCATTTAAAAAAATATACACTAAGAATCATCAAATTATATAAGGAAAACCACTGACATGAAAGAAAAACACTGGATATATAAACAGATTAAAAAAGCTGAACTGAGTGGAAAAACCAATTCAGGGAATAGACCTTATAAAGATTTAGTAAAATGCAATGACATCCATGAAACATCAAAAATAGACAAAAGGAACAAACAGAACATGAAAGAGACCATAGAGTAAAAAAATGATTAGTGAATTAAGAGAGATCGAGAATAAGGAAATTAGAGGACTCTGAGACAGACAAGAAGAAAGAAGGAGTCAAAGAGGAATTAGAAAATTTCTACCTGACAGAATGGTAATGCTCCTGCCAGAAATGAAACAGAAGATTAAAATACAGGAGATTCTTTTAGGAATGTTAAGCTCACTCATGGCAATGGTTACCTTTCTGTCACATATAAAACAAAAGGTAATTAGCTTACATTTCTTGTTATATTAGTTTGACGCTGAGTATCTTTTCTAAAATTAGATCATGTATTTCAAAGCTATGTAAGAACTCTGTTCAATTGTGCCTAAACTCTCAAAAATTTTACAATTGATGTTTTAAGAAAGATGCTATATGTAAATAACTTCTATAAATCTTCAAAAGACAAATTAAGAAGTTAATACATCAAGCTTTGGAAAACTTTGTAAAAGGTAAATATTAGGATATCTAAAACTCCGAATTAAATCACCTCGCTAGTACTTTGGCTATGGGTAGAATGAAATTATGTGGTTTTCATATTCATTAATAAGCTCTTATATTTTAATTTCCCATAATTTATGGTTTTTAATAGATGGATTTTTTATTTTTCACTAATTAACATAATTATTTCTCTTTTAAAATTAATCCACCAAGCAAATGCTACAATATACTATCACAACTCAACTAGAAAGTTTATTTATTTTTTATTAAGTCATAAATACATAAATCATGCATACATTAATGCATTTATGGGGTACAATGTGCTGATTTTATATACAATTTGTAATGCTTATATCAAACTGGTTAACATAGCCTTCACCACACTTGTGTTAAGACATTTACATTCTACACTTAATAGATCTGACATGTACCCTTGCAATATGCACCATAGGTGTGGTCTCACTGTTTACCCTCCCTCCATCCAACCTCCCCACTCCCCTCCCATCCCCATCCTCTTCCTTCCTTCATCCTGGTCTATAGTTGTGCTTTGTCTTTCATATGAAAGTGTGGGTTATTATAAATTGGTTTCATAATAGTATTGAGTACACTGGATACTTCTTCCATTCTTGAGATACTTTACTAAGAAGAATATGTTCCAGCTCCATCCATGTAAATAAAAGAGGTGAAGTCTCCATCATTTTAAGGCTGTATAATATTCCATAGTATACATACAACACAATTTATTAAACTATTCATAAGTTGATGGGCACCTGGGTTTCTTCCGTCAGTTGGCAATTATGAATTGAGTTGCAATAAACAATCTGGTGCAAATATCTTTGATGTAAAGTGATTTTTGATCTTTTGGATATACACCTACTAGAGGAATTACAGGATCAAATGGCAGGTCTCCTTTTAGATACTTAAGTGTTCTCCAAAATTCTTTCCAAAGGGAACATATTAGCTTGCACTCCCGCCAGCAGTGCAGAAGTGTTCCCTTTCTTCCACATCCATGCCAACATTTGTAGTTTTGGGATTTTGTTATGTGGGGTACTCTTACTGGAGTTAGGTGATATCTCAAAGTGGTTTTGATTTGCATTTCTCTGATGATTAAAGATGATGAATCTTTTTTCACGTGCCTGTAGGCCATGTGCCTGTCTTCTTCAGAGAAGCTTTTGTTCAAGTCTCTTGCCCACAATGAAATGGGATCACTTGTTCTTTTCTTTTAATAAGTTTGAGTTCTCTGTGGATTCTGGTTATCAAACCTTTGTCAGAAACAACCTGCAAATATCTTCTCTTATTCTCAGGGCTATCTGCTTGCTTTACTTACTGTGTTCTTGGCTGCGTAGAAGCTTTTTTAGTTTGATCAGATCCCAGTAATGTATATTCGGTATTGCTTCAATTGCCTGGGGGGTCCTCCTCATAAATTATTCTCCCAGGCCAATTTCTTCAAGAATTTCCCCTGCACTCTAAGAATCTTTATAGTTTCATGTCTTAAGTTTAAATCTTTTATCCAGTGAGAGTCATTTTTGTTAATGGTGAAAGGTGTGGGTCCAGTGTCAGTCTTCTATAAGTCGCCAGCCAATTCACCCAGCACCATTTGTTAAATAGGGAGTCTTTCTCCCAATTTATGTTTTTGATAGGCTTATCAAAGATCAAATGATGGTAAGAGTCTGGGTTCATCTCTTGGTTCTCTATTCTACTCCATACATCTACCTCTCTATTTTTGTGCCAGTACCATACTGTTTTGATCACTATGGATTTATAGTATAGTATAAAGTCTGGTAGCATGAGTCCTCCTGATTTGTTTTTATTTCTGAGTAATGTCTTGGCTATTCGAGTTTTTTTCTGATTGCATATAAAACGACGTACTATTTTTTCCAGATCTTTAAAGTATGACAGTGGTGTTTTAATAGGGATTGCATTAAATTTGGGTAGTATGGACAAATATTGATTCTTCCCAGCCATGAGCATGGTATGTTTTTCCATTTGTTAACATCTTCAGCTATTCCTTTTCTCAGAGTTTCATAGTTCTCTTTATAGAGAGCTTTCATGTTGTTAGGTAAATTCCCAGATATTTCATCTTCTTTGGCACTACTGTAAAAGGAATAGAGTCCTTGACTGTTTTTTCAGCTTGACTATTGTTGGTATATATAAAAGTTACTGATTTGTGAGTATTGATTTTGTATCCTGAGATGCTGCTGTATTCCTCGATCATTTCTAAGACTTTTGTAGTTGAGTCTCGGGGGTTTTCCAGGTATAAGATCATATCATCTGCAAAGAGTGAAAGTTTGATCTCCTCTGACTCTATATGGATACTCTTGATCACCTTCTCTTGCCTGATTGTGATGAGTAAGACTTCCATTACAATGTTAAAAAGTAGTGGAGACAATGGGCAACCTTGCCTGGTTCCTAATCTGAGTGGAAATGATTTCAATTTAACTCCATTCAATACGATATTGGGTGTGGGTTTGCTGTAGATGGCCTCTATCAGTTTAAGAAATGTCCCTTCTATACATATTTTCTTAAGTGTTCTGATCATGAAAGGATACTGGATATTATCAAAAGCTTTTTCTGCATCAATTGAGAGAATCACATGATCTTTATATTTTATTTTGTTTATGTGGTGTATTATATTTATAGATTTACATATATTGAACCAACCTTGACACCCTGGGATAAAACCAACTTGGTCATGGTGTATAATTTGTTTGATGTCTTGCTGGATTCTGTTTGCTAGAATCTTATTGAATATTGTTGCATCTATACTCATTAAAGATAGGGGTGTATAATTTTCTTTCCTTGTTGTGT
This sequence comes from Perodicticus potto, assembly GCA_963574655.1. NCBI lineage: Eukaryota > Metazoa > Chordata > Mammalia > Primates > Lorisidae > Perodicticus > Perodicticus potto. The sequence goes on from CAUYRH010056650.1 coordinate 10,742, forward strand.
CTTTTCCTGGTTTGGGAATTAGGGTGATATATGCTTCATAGAATGTGTTGGGACGTATTCCTTCTTTTTCTATGTTTAAAGGTCTGGTAGAATTCTGATGTGAAGCTATCTGGTCCCGGACTTTTCTTTTTCATTTCATACAGTTGATGCTATTTCAGTACTTGACATAGGTCTATTCAACATTTCCGATTCTTTTTGGCTAAGTCTAGGAAGATAGTGTGCTTCCAAGTATTGGACTATTTCTTCAGATTTTCATATTTCTGAGAATAGAGTTTTTGGTAGTATTCATTAAGGATTTTTTGAATTTCTGAGGGGTCTGTTGTCATTTTGCCTTTGTCTTTTCTGTTTTTTTTTTTTTTATTGAGTCATAACTGTGTACAATAATTCAGTCATGGAGTACAGTGTGCAGGCTTCACATACAATTGGAGATATTTTATCAACCTGATTAATATAACATTCATGATATTTTTTCATTTACAATGTGAAAACAATTTTGATCCGTATTTAGAAGTTTTCTCCTGACCCTTCACATATGCGCCTTTGTCATTTCTGATTGATGCTATTAGGAATTTTACTTTTCTGTTTCTGGTTAGGTTAGTCAAAGGTTTGTCAATTTTGTTAATCTTTTAAAAAAACAACTTTTTGATTTGTTGATCTTTTGAATAATTCTTTTGTTTTCAATTTCATTTAATTCTGCTCTTATATTGGTTAGTTCTTTTCTTCTGCTGGGTTTGGGGTTGGAATGTTCTTCCTTTTCCAGTTGCTTGAGAAGTCCCATTAAGTTTTTTAATTCTCTCTGTTCTCTTGAGGAAGGCTTATAACACTATAAATTTCCCTCTTAGGACTGACTTTGCAGTATCCCACATATTCTGGTATTTGTGTCTTCATTATCATTTTGTTCCAAAACTTTGGTAATTTCCTTCTTAATCTCATTATGACCCAGCTTTATGGGTCATTATGATTCAGCATAAGATTATTTAGTTTCCATGTCTTTGTATGAGTATGAAGATTCCTGTTGTTGTGGAGTTCAACTTTTATTCCATGATAGTCCAATAAAATACAGTGAATAATTTCTATTCTTTTAAATTTGCTGAAGTTAGACTTGTGACCTAATACGTGATCAATTTGGAGGATGTTCCATGGGCTGATCAGAAGAATGTGTATTCAGTTTTGTTAGGATGAAATGTTCTGTAGATGTCTGTTAAGTCCATTTGTTATAGGGTCAAGTTTAAGCTCAACATTTCTTTGTTTAGTTTCTTATTGGAGGATCTATCCAACACTGCCAAAGAGGTGTTAAAATCTCTGACTTTTATAGTGCTGGAAGATATCAAATTGTTCATGTCCATTAGGGTCTCCCTTAAAAATTGAGGAGTGTTCTGGTTGAGCACATAAATGTTAATAATTGAAATCTCTTCATGTTGAGTGTTTCCCTTAAGAAATGAGAAATATAAAGTGACTGTCCTTATCTTTCCTTATCTTTGTTGGTTTAAAGCCTATTGTATGTGTGAATAAAATTGTAACCCCTGCTTTTTTCTGATTCGTTTTCCTGAATTATACATGTCTTCTTCACCGTGAGTCTCTTTTTATCCTTTAAGGTGATATGAGATTTTTGTATGCAGCAGATATCTGGTATGAGTTTATGTATCCAGTCAGCTAACTTTTGCCTCTTTAGAGGACAATTTAAACCATTCGTATTAATTGAGAGAATTGATAAGGCTGGTAGTATTTTGGGTGTCAAGTTTTTTGAAAGTCCAGTGGATGTTTTTAATTCTTTCGCCATTGTGGAAGTTGGGTTTTGATCAAAAATTTCTGAGTGAGTTTGCTTTGGTGGTAGAGCATTGTGCTGGTCATTGTGGAGGATGGGTCTGAGAATATCCTGGAGAGCTGGTTTAGTTATGGCAAATTTCTTCAACATGTGTATGTCATTGAAGTATTTGATTTCTCCATCACAAATGAAACTCAGTTTAGCTGAATAGACTCAGTTTAGCATCCCGGGTTGAATGTTGTTTTGTTTTAGGAGATTGCAGGTTGCTGACCATCCTCTTTTGGCTTGAAAAGTTTGAGCTGAGAGATCTGCAATCATTCTAATATTCTTCCCCTTGAAGGTTATGATTTTTTTTATGTCTGGCTGCTTGCAGAATTTTCTCCTTCATATTAACTTTGGCAAAGTTAATTACAATGTGTTTAGGAGATGCTTTATCTGGATTGAGTCTTGCTGGGGTTCTGAAATTATCTGCTATCTAAATTTCAGTATCTCTTGCCCCGCTTGGGAAGTTCTCCATTATTTCTTGGAGTACAGCATCTGTGCCTTTAGGAACATCCTCTTCTCCTTCAGGAATTCCTATAAGGCAAAAGTTTGCTCTTTCGGAGTGGTCCCACAACTCTCTCAGGGAATGATCTGTTTTTGCTCTCCACTTCTCTGCCTCTTTCAGTGTTTGGGTGCATTCAAAAGATTTGTCTTCAGTGTCAGAGATCATTTCTTCTGCATGCTCCATTCTGTTATTGAGGGATTCTACTGTATGTCTCAGATGTTTGAGGGCTGAAATTTCTTGTGTCATTGCAAATCAATCTTTGGAGATTTTGTCTTTGAATTCATTGAATTCTTTAGACAACTTTTGAATTACTCCCTTAATTTCTAATTCCAACTTTACTTCCCTTCTGTTAAATCTTATTTCCCATCCAAATTCTCAACTCGATTTCTGACTTCTCAGCCATTTGTTTATGAATGGGATCTTCTGTTGTGTCTCCTTTGTCATTCCTTGGGGGAGTTGATCTACTCTGATTATTTGTTGCCAGAGTTTTTCCAGTAATTCCACCCCATGATTATTTTTCACCATTTGGCTAGAGAAGAAGGTAAGGTGAAACTGGATTGAGGGCTCTTGGAGTTGTAATTAACCAGCCCATTACAAGAGCTGGGACTGGTGATTGTGGCTTTTCCCCTACGGTTTTACAAAGGTCCTGTTCAGTACTGCAGCCTGAGACTCTGGGAACCTGCTTGGTATGATGGGGTAGGTGGCTATGTCTTGCATTCAGCTAGTCTCTGTGCAATCCTAGTGAATCAGTGGCTTTGGGCTGATATCTCAGCTATGGAGAAATACAAGAAACTAAGACACCCTGCTCCCCATAGGCAACAACTGGAAGAGGAGAATCAGATTCTCCCACTACAATACAACCAGAGTACTACCTTGAAGCTTCCCTGGGTGATTAGCCCAGGTCAAGAGTTCCAAACCAATTGTCCTAGTCAGCACAAATGCAGATCAAGTGGGAGAGTTCAAAAGCTCTCCATCAACTAGACAGCAGGGGTCCACTGGCAGCTCAAGTATGACTCACTTTGGTGTTCCATGGAGTCAGAAAGGCCTGCCCAGCAAACGAGTTAGTCCAGTGGGGCTGGTGCCTCCTTCCCCACCTTGCACCTCCATCACACCCAATCATTAGTAACCCTGTGGGGCTGTGGCCCAGTTCCTTCCAATGAGCAAATGCACCAGGGATTTGCACCTGCCAGAGTCAAATCCTTCTCAGCCAGGCTGCCACACTCTTGCCACCAGTTGACAGGGGGAGCTCAAGCCTGACTACCTTGGGTGCTCAATGGAAACTGGGGAGTGTTCCTCCTGAGTTTGTTCCAAACCAGAGGTTAACAAAGCAGCAAACGTTTTTCTTCCTCAGAGACTGCGCCCTAGCCTCACCGCTCCTCTGGTACCCCTGCAGGGTGAGGTTTGTTTCCCTCTGGCAGTCCACAGAATTGGGGAGGTGTCTCTCTGAAATTTGACCCCAGCGGCATTGCTTTACTGTGCTGATGCTGCATGCGAGGTGCCTCTGTGTGGGTTCCCATGCCTCCCCCGCCCCAGGTTCCCAAGCCTTCACCTCCACTTTTGCAGAGCAAGGCCAGACACCCTCCCCTCTGTGCCTTAATTTTTTTTGCAGTTTTTGGCCAGGGCTGGGCTTGAACCTATCACCTCTGGTATATGGGGCCAGCACCCTACTCCTTGAGTCACAGGTGCCGACCCTCCCTCTGTGCCTTTCTGCACTGCTACTGGATTCACTGTTTCAGCGCAGCTGTGCTGCTGTGGACCATGCAATGCCTGGTCCTAGCAAAGAACCATGGACATTCTGGTCTCTGCAGGGATTGGGCTTCTAGACCACCAGGCAAGGGGAAATCCAATTATAACAATAAAAACCCTGAGAGTGGAATGAGAATGTAAAATAGTAATGTTAAAGGCAAAATCCACATGATCAATATCTAATTATAAAAACTGTCATACTCCCAAGATTTTTGTGTTGAATGGTGGTTAGAAAAGGGTACCAACATTAGCTTTCAGCGTACTGCTCACTCCATGGTAGATTACATGGACAACAGAATTAAGATGATTGAGCAAGTTTGATCAGCTACCCACACATACATGTTTTTAACCTATTGTCTTCATTTTTACAATTATTTTAAAACATTAAACTATAATTACTGAATTAATGCTAGAGAAATTAAATGTTAATATTGCTTAGCCACTTAAAAAGTTACTTGAAGAGATGTTAGTTTATAGGATAATAGTCTTTTTAAAAAGCAGGAAAATCAGAACTTAAACTTAACCACTTAAAAAGTTACTTCAAGTGATGTTAGCTTATTAGATAATAGTCCTTTTAAAAAGCAGGAAAATCAGGCATCAGAACTTCTATTTCGTTTTATTTTTTTAAATTTAAGATTAACATAAAAAGTTACATATAATTAGGTTACATTGTATGCAATTATTAGGTAAAGTCCAAGTTGCAATTGAGCCCTTTACCCAAGAGGTGTGCCATATACCCCTACACAGTACCTGACAGGTAAGAGCTTACCACACTCCCTTCCCTCTTCTTGAATTTAAATATTTTTCTCTTATGTGGGTATGTAGTTGTTCATCTACTAGTTTCATATTGAGTACTCTGGATGCTTACTTTTCCATTCTTCTGATATTTTATTTAGGAAGATGCCAAATCCTTCTAGGTAAATACAAAAGATATGATGTCTCCATCTTTCTTTATGACTAAATAGTATTCCATGGTATACATATATCACAGTTTATTTATCCATTTATTGGTTGATGGGTGCTTGGGTTGTTTACAAATCTTTATGATTGTGAACTGAGCTGCTATAAACATGGTGAAAGTCCTTATGGCAAAATGAATTTTTTTTATTCTCTGTACATACCTAGTAATGGGAATATGGGATAAAATGGAAGGTCTGTTTTTAGCTCTTTGAGGATTCTCCATACTTCTTTACAAAAAAGCTACATTAGTTCACAATCCCATCAACAGTGTAAAAATGTTCCTTTCTCTCCACATCCACACCAGCATCTGTAGTTTTGGGACTTTGTAATGTGCGGTATTCTTGCTGGGGTTAGGTGATATCTCAAGGTGGTTTAGATATATATTTCCATGAAGATTAGGGGTGATGAGCATTTTTTCATGTGTTAGTCATTCATCTTTTTGGGAGAAGGCTCTGTTTATGACTCTTGACCAAAGATAAGTGCAGTCTCCTTTGCTCTTTTCTTATTGATTAGTTTAGATTCTCTGTAGATTCTGGTTAGTAGGCCTTTGTCAGATTTGTAACATGTGAATATCTTCTCCTATTTTGAAGGTGGTCTGTTTGTTTTAGTTGTTGTGCCCTTAGCTGTGCAGAAGCTTTTCCCCTTGGTAGGTCTCATTTATTTATTTTTGGTGTTGCTGCAATTGCCAATGGGATCTTCTTCATAAAATCTTTTCCCAGGCTGATATTATCAAGTTTTTTCCACACTTTCTTCCAGAGTTTTTATTGTTTCATGTCTTAGAATTTAATGTTTTATCTAGCATTAGTCAATCTTTGGAAGGGGTGAGAGATGTAGGTTGAGTTTTACTCTTTTACATATGGTTAACCAGTTCTCCCAGAACCATTTATTAAATAGGGATTCTTTTCTGCAGTGTGTGCTTTTGTTTGATTTATTGAAGATCAGATGGCAATACATGCCTGGTTTCATCTAGAGGTGTTCTGTTCTGTTTCATAGATCTATGTCTCTATTTTTGTGCCAGTACCATGCTGTTTTGATCACTTTTGACTTGTTGTATAACCTGAAGTCTGGAAATGTGATGTCTCCAGATTTATGCTTATTTCTTAGAATTGCACTGGCTATTCAGGTTTTTTTCTGATTCCATATGAGATGAAGAACTATTTTTTCAAGTTCTTCAAAGTATGAAGTTGGTGCTTTGATGGGGTTTACATTAAATCTGTAGATCACTTTGAGTAGTATGACATTTTAATAATGTTAATTCTTCCAAGCCATGAGCATGGCATGTTCTTCTACTTCTTAATGTCTTATGCTAGTTCTCTCCATAGAGATCCTTCACATCTTTTGTTAAATATGTATCTTATTTCTTGGTCACTTCCAGGAGTCTCATAGCTGAGTCCTTGGAGTTTTCCAAGTACCAGATCATATCATCAACAAAGAATGATAGTTTGACCTCCTCTCTCCCCACCTGGATACCCCGATAGGTTTCTCTTGCCTGATTGCATTGGCTAGGACTTCTAGCACTACGTTTAATAGTAGTGGTGTGGTGGACATCTTTGTCTGGTTACAGTTTTAAGTGGAAATGCTTCCAGTTTTACTCCATTCAGCAGGATGTTTGTTGTGGGTTTGTTGTAGATGGCTTCTATCAGTTTAAGAAATGTCTCATCTATGCCTATTTTCTTAAGTGTTCTTATCAGAAAAGGATGCTAACTTTTGTCAAATGCTTTTTCTGCATCTCTTGAAGGGATCATATGGTCTTTGTTCTTGCTTGTATTTATGTGGTGAATTACCTTTATGGATTTGTGTATGTTAAACCAGCCTTCCATCCCCAGGATAAAGCCCAGTTGATTACCATGTGCAATTTTTTAAATATGTAGATATATTCCATTTGCTAGGATTTTGTTCAGTATTTTTCCATTGATATTCATTAATGATATTGGTCTGTAGCTTTCTTTTTTTAATTGGATCCTTTCCTGGTTTTAATATAAAGGATGATATTTGCTTCATAGAAGGAGATGGAATGGGTTCCTTCCTTCTCCATGTTTTAGAATAGGTTCTGCAATTTACGTATGAGCTCTTCTTTGAAGGTTTGGTAGAATTTTGATGTGAAACTGTCTGGTCCATTTTATATATGAAAAAACTTAAGAAGCTGCTCCCACTCCTAGGCCCTATACCCTCTTCCTACTTTACGGGGGACTGGTTCTTTTAAAATTCAATTTAGAAATCATTAAGTCTTTTTTAAAATCACAATCAACATGTATTTATTGTAGAAAAAAGCATAAAGACCATAAGGAGAATACATCTCAAAGAGTGCAATGGGTCCCTCTTTATGAATGGAGAAGAGATCTGGAAGTCTGAATACACAGAGTCTTTTATTAAGTTTTAAAATTCTTTCTTATCCCAGATCCGTAAGTCTGAGTCTGGCTTCCCCTTACAGTAATCACAAGTATTTTTTGCCATTTTAATCATTTGATAGCATTTACCAATTTGAGAGCATTCATCACACTGCATTGTAACTGTGTGTGTCTAACAAAAAACTGTCAAATCCTTGAAGACAGGCTCTGTAATTTTTTAACCTTATAGTCAGAATGAAGCATATTATTTGGCCTACTAAAAGCAATTCAGAAGTTGAAAAAGATCAAGTGACTTGCTGAACGACTGGGTGTTAATTCCTAATTTGAAGTCCGTTCCTCTACATAGCACTGCATTTGTCAATAAACAAATATAACAGAATGTTTCTGATTAAAAAAAAAACCTCTTCTATTTTGATAATATCTGCAATAGAACAATATTAATAGAGGAAAAAGTACAGATTACAAAATGAAATTATATAAATTATCTCAATTTTTTTGGATGCCCCTTGTTTTTAGACATGGTCAAATCCTAAGAGACACTGAGGCTAGAAATGGAATTTTGTTGTTGTTTGTGTTCTGTTTCATCACCTGTAGAACAAAGGATTGGCCCCCAACCCAACCCTTGGTCTTTACAGATTTTGGCCTGTTACTTTGATTTTAATCACCTTAAGCTCTCCATGTTGTCTTATTACATGTCAAACATGGATTAAAGTTGGTGCTTATGTGAAAAGCTGAAGTTTCAAAAGTTAAGTGTTCTAGTAGATGAATTATTCAAGTTTGAGGTGCTTGTTTGACAACTTTCCTCTTAAAATTGCCTCATTTTAATGTCTTTTTTGGCATGCTTCTAAAAATTCTATACCCATTATTTGTCTCTGTGAATGTTCTTTTTCTCATAATCGTCACTTAACACATTTTATTAAATCTGTCTTCAAATAAGATTTCTTCCATTCTTTTGGCCACTGTACAAATAACATGATTTCAAACTGGAAAAAAAATCCAAAAGGACCTCCCCTAACCTCATGTTGTTGATTTTCACAGTATTTTATGGGTTTCAAACTGTTAAAAGTATTTTTTGATCCTGACATTGTATGAAGTAGAAATGTAGAGTGATAAAAACAATTACGTACTTAAGAAAATAGCTGGGAAGTGGCAGAATTAGGGGTCAAGCCCAGCTCTTTGGGCTGTCTGGCTCCAAGTCCAGTGCTTTTCTCACTGTAATACACATGTGTTGAATTCAGAAAAGGGACTGTTTGGAAAACAAATTCTTGCTTTTAAAAAGTGCATAATAAAAGCATTTTGATTCTTTTTAGTACTACAAAATGTATTTAAGGATATTTGTCTATAGAAAACATTTCTTTATTATCTTTACCTATAACAGTGAATTAATCTTTTCACCTATCCCACCATTTGAGTTGAAATCCTAGAATTTTGGAACTTTGAAATCAGAATTCAATAAAATATTCTTCTTCAATTAATATTTTAAAGTTAATTAAATAATACTAACAGAAAACTCTGCCAATTCTTATGGAATGAGGAAGTTCTCTGAAGCTCATTGTACCTTCTTTAAAGTGGAAACCCTGCCTTTTATCTTCTGCTGTGTTTTTTGAGAATCATTCTAATTATTTTTGCCAAAATGTTTTTTCCTTTGAAATACAAGATCCATCATGTTTCCAGTTTAGATGTAATCTACCACCTACAATGGATTACATAAATATATCACACCATATCTGGTGAAGTTATGGACTAGTATTTATCTTATATTGCAGTTATATTACCTAAAAACTTCCGCATTTCTTTATAAAAAATTAACACTTTAAGAAATACTTAAATCCTGGAAACAAACAAAAAAATTAACCAGAAAAATAACATCCAATTTTGAGAACTGGTCAAGGGAATACTTGCCAAGGACATGCAAAATAAATTAAAAAATAGAGTTCTTCAAATATTATTCAACACATGAAAGCACAAGAGTTACTTTGACATATCTCTTCAGCAAAACTGAAGTCATCTAAATGATTTTATGATCTCATGAAAATCAAGTGTCTTGACTGTCAAGGGAAATAGGATGTGTTAAACAACTAGTAGTTGGCTATTGAGCTTAATACAGGTTTAGAGGGCCTAACGAAGAACACAAAATTTAGAGAAGAAAGAAGGTATCAACTGTTTTTAAAAATCAACTAGTTAAGGTGATATAAAGTTTAAATTAAATTTTAAAGTTAATAAAGATGATATGAAGATGGCATGAATAAAGTTACCTATAAAATGAGCTTTATTTTCCCTACTTTGACTTATCTATTTACCCTGAATTAAATTTAGAGCAATGCTGTGAAAAGATATACCAAGTACATAAAAATGAAATGTGCTGTCCTTTAAATTTAAACATGCAAAGATGATACAACTATTCTACTGACGGCAGTGAGCACTTCCTGCTGATTTCTCTCCCCTTCCTTCCTCTTAACAACAGTGATTGATTTTATTACTGTTAAAACGATTACATCATCTCTAATTTTTATCATTTTAGGTAAGGTAAAATCTAACTCATAGTTGAGTCCTTCACCCAGAGGGTGACTCAAATGCAAACAGTGTAAACTAAATAGTTTTACCCTCATATTAATATGAAACAAAAAATACATATATAATTTTAACATTTTTGATTAAATTCTAGATGAGAGCCCCTATAAATGTCTCATTTATATGTTAAAATTATAATTTTATTCTTATAAAAATTATGTGGGGAAGATAATACATTTCAATTTTAATAGGATGAAATAGGATTATTTTGTTATTCAGAATGTAAAGCAATAGCTTAATAAACAGTTCCTAAAATAAGCATCTCATAAGAGTTGTGTCCAATTTCTCTCCTCTCTAACTCATCCCTCAAACACCAGCTGTATTTTTTTAAAACACATTTTGCCATATCTCTTCCATATTGACCTTAAATAACATTTTTTTATCTGGAGAGTAAAATGTGAAGTTCTCAGTCTGGCATGGTTTGACCCATTCTACTGCTGTAGACTCAGATTTTCCTAAGCATATTCATCTCCCCATTTCCAACTAAACCAAGACTCAAACCACTCCACGGCCATGTCAAGATCTCTTCTAAATGTTGTTAAAGAAAAATGAAATTAATGATACTTGTTGAAGCACAAAAAGAAAGACTTTATTCAAGGCTATTGCAATAGGTCTAGAAATCACTGCAATGAGATTTTGCAGTTGGGGAGAGAGACTAGCTGGATTCTGAAAATTGACAAGAGGGAGAAGGAAAGGAAGGGAAAGCAAGAATCAAGAACTTCCTACTTTTCCCTAAACAACTGGATAAATGGTGGTAAGGAATATTTGGATTAGGAAGACTTGGTCGTATGGGAAGTGGAGGCAGAAGGAAGGTTTGAGGGGGCAAGGAATCAAGAGTTTTTTGTTTTGACATGTAAACTTTCAGAAAACTCTTAGTTCTTCTAACCCTCTTTATTTCTGTGTACTTTGTTTATACTGTAATTTCAGAATTTATGACACTTTGTCTTTTGTTGCATACCAATTTGTCACCCCAACCAGACTGTAAGCTCCTTGAATGGAGAGACTGTAATGTTTGCTCCATGTCCTACAGAGATAGTCTTAAACAAAGTAGCCAGTTAAATAATTTTGTAGAAAGAATAAAGGCAGTGTTCTAGAAACTCTGAGGAATGTCAACCAAAGAACACAGAATTCTTTCTAGCAGTCTCCATTCCCTAGAACCTACCTTGAAGAAGATCATAAACCCACTTTTGAGTCTAGTCTTCTAGCTTGTAAACCCATTTATATATAATACATATCAAATCAACCCCTGCTCTTAAGTCTCTTCACATGAGTGCTAATGGACATCATGATACTTACTAGCTCTGTATGAAAAGCTTTTCCCTATACTATACAAAGGCCAAACAGATGTGTACTTGCATTTTTCAGATAGGTTTTTATTTTTAAACACTTTACCTATATCATTTGTTTTTATAGTTATATAAAAATTTAAATTTTAATAGATTATTAGTACCTTCAACAACACTTAATTATTTTTCACCTTTAAAAACTAATTTGAATATTGAATAGAATCACAGAATTTTTAAGACAGAAACTCACCAAATCCAAAGCTCTCATTTACTTGTAGGGACTGAGATCTGAAAAAACTGCTCAAGATTCTACACTTAGAAATGGAGTTGGGTCTAGAAACTTGTTCACTGACTTCCTAGTATAGGATTTTTCTATTCAGTGACATCTTAATATTGTTTTTTAAAGAAGGATATACCTTAAAATGAAGTTAGATATATTAGTAACCAAAACAAAATCAAGTAGAACAGTAATGCTCTGAGATAGTATACATGGATAGTACACATGGATTGATCGACATGATATTAAATATCCTACTGTGGCCTATATGGGCATGGGATGCTAAAGGAAATGGAGACAGCCACATGTATAACTGTGAAGTTTATGAGAGCTGCCTCTATCATAACCAGATTTCTCTTAATTTAATTTAATGTCTCAGGATATAAAATCAATGTCCTCAAGTCAGTAGCCTTTGGATACGGCAATAACAGCCAAGATGAGAGGCTAATTTTAAAAACACAACTCCCTTCACCATAGCTTCAAAGAAAATGAAATGCCTAGGTATATACCTAACAAAGGAGGTGAAGTACCTCTATAAAGAAAATTATGAAATCCTAACAAAGGAAACAGCAGAGGATCTTAACAAATGGAAGAACATACCATGCTCATGGCTGGGAAGAATCAACATTGTTAAAATGTCTATACTTCCCAAAGCAATCTAC
>CAUYRH010056653.1:0-15184 GCA_963574655.1 Perodicticus potto
CTGACCTTGGCCAAACTGCAAAACAAAAATAAATAGCCGGGTGTTGTGGCGGGCGCCTGTCATCCCAGCTACTTGGGAGGCTGAGGCAAGAGAATCGCCTAAGCCCAGGAGTTGGAGGTTGCTGTGAGCTGTGTGATGCCACGGCACTCTACCCAGGGTGATAAAGTGAGACTATCTCTACAAAAAAAAAAAAATACATATATATATATATATATATATATATATATATATATATATACACACACATATATATATAAAGGAAAATATATTCAATTCACAGACTAAGAAAAGAGTTTTATCCTGAATCATGGGCTAAAATAAAAGCAAATGCTGAAATAAGAGAAAATCTTTCAAGGAAAACTCAAACTCTGACAACGTAAGGATGCTCAACTAACAGCCTCTCTCTGTAACATACACCACTGAATGCTCTATATCTCATTACTGGTGACATTGTTATTAAAAATGACAGAGTACAAATGCTTCCAATCCTGAGTGTTTTTCTCAAGATTATATGAGCCATGTTATCATCCCAGAATGTCATTTTTATTTATTTTAAGCAGATATTGGTTACTCATATAATGAAATACAAATTCTCTTTTTGTTGTTGTTGTTGTGACAGAGTCCCTCCCTATGCCCTGGGCACCATGCAATGGTGTCATAGCTCACTGCAACCTCAGACTCAGGCTGCGGTCAACCTGCTGCCTAAGCCTCCAGAAGGTGCTGGGATTATAGCCACTCGCTGCAGCTCCCGGCTGGGTTTTTCATTATTTTAGGAGTCAGGGTCTCACTCTCACTTAGGCAAGTCTCGAACTCCTGAGCTCAAGCAATTCTCCCTCCTCAGCCTCCCACAGTGCTAGAATTACAGGCGTGAGCCACCACACCTAGATGAAATACAAATTCTTTCCTAATGAAATTTATACTTGATCTTAAACTAATTATATAGACAGGATAAGGCTGAAATGAAGCAAGGGAGGACATGAAGTTCTTAAGTTTCTGTTTTCTTTTCAAAGGAATAGAAGAACACTTATGGGATGTGGCTTGAAGCATGGTTTAGGAAGGTTAACTTGAAAATAATAGGGAGGTGGAAAAAAGAGAAATTAGAGCTAGTTACTAGGTTATTGTCAAATAACCTGTCAGTGAGATGGAAAACAAACAAAATAAACAGATGCTATTACATGGCCCAAGGGCTCATTTACTCTTTTGTTAAATATTTTGAGATTCGGATTGAGCTGGTTATGAACTACACAAGATGGATGCCATAATTCTGAGCCAAAAACTAGTGGCGGTGATGGCCAAACAATCACATATATGTGGATCATCACAAAAGTTTTGAGATACACAAAACTCAAGAAATGTAAAATTCATGTGGATATAAAAGGAAGTGCATAGAAGCAGATGAGGGTGGGTCCTAGGAATGAAAGAGAAAATGTTTTACAGTTACCAGAGTTATGGATCAGGAAATGCAGCTTTGATGAAGCAACACTCATGGCAAAATAAAGTTGAGAAGAGAGCAGCTACAGAGAGGTTAAAATAAATTATTCTAGGTAGAACAAACATCATGTGTAAAGGTCTTGTGGCAAGAGCAAGTATTTGGAATTTGAAAGTGTGGCCAGGTTTAGAAAGCAAGCAAGAGATCAGAAAACAGACAAATAATTAGATAATGTGTATGAAATATGTCTGGTGATAGTTAAGTATTTAGAAGAAAAATAAAGAAGAATGGAGGAAGAGAGAGAACTGAAGTTAAAGTAACATAACAGCAATGGGTAAAATGTTCCCAATTTCATTTATAGAACATTTCACCTAAATGAAGTGAGGAGTGGAGGCATGTGGACAGCTGTGGAGAGAGCTTTCCCAGCAGAAGAATCAGTCAGTTTGTAATTGAGGAGGGAAAAAGAGCCTTGTAATTTAGGAGGGAAAAGACATTACTCTGGTTGCCACAGAGTGAGCAAAGGAAGAGAACATTGTAAACATGAGGTCAGAGAAATGTGGGGCACATAGGCTACTGCTCTTTGTGAAACTGAAAGGAATTTGAAGATGGTTGGCAGAAGAATTTTATAGTCTTGCTTATGTTTTTAAGGGTCATTCTGGCCATTGCATGCGGAGCACATTGAGGCAGGAGCAGATGCACTTCATTGGCTTAGGTGAAAGAAGTGATCCAGGAAGCCTCCTGTACATCTGACCTACTCCCCCAGGGAGCAGGGGTACAACACAGGATTAGCAATTCAAGAAGAGAACCAAGCTTTCCTGAACACATGGCAGAGAATCACAAGGGCAGGGGTCAGAGGAAAGATGAACTATGTTTTGGGCATTGGGTTTGAAATAATTATTGACATCCAAGTAGAGATGTAATTCTGGGAGTCGTTAGTATACAGAGAACAAATGAAATTGTGAATGTAAAGTAGATTCCCTAAGGAGAAAAAATATAGTTAGAGGAGAAAGGGCCAGAGACCCAGCCATGAGCAATACTCACATACAGTGGTGGAACGGAGGAGAATAATAATTAGGGTACCAATAATAAGAATAATGCGTAAGCATAGGAGGGGAAGGAAAACCAGCAACAGCAGCAGCAACATCTGCTGAGGGCATATTCTATATATTTCAAGCACAAATCTCACGTTAATCCTATCAGGGTTCTTTCTCTACCTTTGAATTACTTTCTTTCTTTTTTTTTTTTTAATTAAATCACAGCTGCGTACATTAGTGCAATCAAGGGGTACAATGTGCTGGTTTCATATACAATCTGAAATGTTTTCATCTAACTGTTTAACATAGCCTTCATGGCATTTTCTTTCTTTCTTTCTTTTTTTTTTTCCAGTGGTAGGACAGAATTTATTTACAGAAAAGAATACAGAAAACACTAAAGCTCCTGGTAGAGAGAGAGAAAAATCAAGTGAGGATAGAAAAGCTGTCTCCATTTCTCTCCTGGTCTTTTCCGGTCTCCTCCTTTAGGCCTTTAGTCTCAGGGTATATATAGGTGTATGGGTTCCTTGGCCAGGAAACGAATGAACACAGTCCCTTCCGCCGGGGGCAAGGTGAATGAATGTATCAATGAATGGACACAGTCCATTCATGGAATTGAGGCCTAGAAATTCACATGAAATTGACCTAGGCATAGGAAATGGGGGTTCATTTCAGATTGTATATGAAACCAGCACATTGTGACCCTTGATTGCACTAGTGTACACAGCTATGATTTAATATTAAAAAAAAACTCACCCTTTTCTAAGGAAATCACGTTTGCAATAAGAGCACAGATCTTTTCATGAGGCCACAGCTTTTATGATCTAATCACCTCTTAATAGTCCCACCTCTCAACACTGTTTTATTGGAGATTAAATTCACAACAAATGAACATTGTGGAGTACATTCAAATAATACCATAAATTGAAGACTAAACCTGTAAAAGCAGCACCTCCAGCTATGAGGCACACACACAAACGCACACACATGGACGGGCGGGGGACTAAGGAAGTAGTAGACATGAAAATTGAGGATAGGGAAGTTTGGAAACTTAACATTATTTGATTTGAAATACAAAAGAGACATTCTCTGGTTATGTACCTTTTCCCCTTAAATTAGTGGATGTTAGTTTTGGTTTTATGAGTCTGCTGCTTTTATTTTGGATGTCTCATTTTAATAATTTTTGGTGATTATCTCCCAAATACCTATTTGTTAAAATATTTCTTCTATTTCATAGTATTTTCTCAATATCTATTGTTTCCTGCCTTTTGATTTTTGTTTCTTTATTCTAATTTAATGTATTTTCTTAAGTGTTGACAGTATCTAGCGAAATCTCATACTGCTTTTCTTCTCAGGATTACTTATTTGTATAGAACCTATTAAAATTGATCTATTTCTCAAAAAATACTCAGGACAAACAGGCTAGTAGTATATTATGCAGAAAATGGTGCAGTAAATTTTATTTATTTGTTTGTTTTTTAATGTTCTCACTAATGCAAATCAGTTATATGGGTGTGTCTTTCCCCTTAGGATACTCCATTTCCCTTAGATTAAAAATGCCATAAATATAAGCCACAATTTATGAAATACAGCGACATGTCACCATACTTCTTTCCATGAAGGCTTTACTAGTTTGCAACCCCACCAACAGTTAGGAGTGTTCCCTTCTCTCCGCACCTACACCAGCATCTATTGCTTAGGGATCTTGTGATGTGGGCTATTCTCATTGCAATTAGGTGATATCTCAAAGTGGTTTTTATTTGCATTTCTCTAATAATTAGAGATGATGAGCATTTTTTCATGTTGTTGGCCAGTCATCTGTCCTCATGAGAAAAGATTCTATTCATGTATCTTGCTCAGATTTAAATGGGGTTGTTTAATATTTTTTGTTGTTGTTTAATTTGCTTGAGTTCTTTATAGATTCTGGTTATTAGACCTTCATCATATTTGTAACATGCGAATATCTTCTCCCATTCTAAAGGTTCTCTCTTTGCTTTGTTGATCACATTCTTGACTGTGAAGAAACTTTTAAACTTGATCAGGTCCTATTTATTTATTTTTATTGTTGCTTCGATTACCTTTGGGGTCTTCTTCATAAATTCTTTCTGAAGACTGATATTCTTATGAGTTTTTCTCACACTTTCTTCTACAGTTTTTATAGTTTCATGTCTTAGGTTTAAGTCTATTATCCATTGTGAGTTAATTTTTGTCAATGGACAGAGATGTGGGTCCAGTTTCAGCACTATTTCATGTGGTTTAACCAGTTCTTCCAGTACCCTATATTAAATAAGGATTCTTTTCCCCGTTGTGTGCTTTTGTTTGCTCCTTACCAGCAAGGACTTAAAGAAAAAGAATATCTTTCTCATGAGATTCAGAATACAGTCATCCTTTCATATCTGTAGGGGGATGCTTTTAGGACCACCAATGAATATGAAAATCGATAGATAATCCAGTCTCTTATATAAAATGGCATAATATTTGCATAAAACTTATGTAATCCTCTCATACAGACATCATTTCTACATTAATTATAATAATTAATGCAATCTTACACATCTTTTCATTTGCATGAGTTCAAAATAGTACTTGGCACACAGCAAGTTCAATTTTAAATTTTGAAATTTTTTTTGAAATTGATTTCTGAATATTTTTGATTACTGGATGGTTGAATACCCATATTTGGGTAGCTGTCACCTATAAAAACTTTTAAAGTAATCATAATGAACAATCTTTGATCTATAGAGCTTCAGCAATGTTCCTGAACTATGAATTTTCTAAAGTAGTATTGTAAATTATTACCTTATTTTATCATTGTAATTAAGCCTTCATTTTGTTCCCCTGGCTTTTTGTTAGATTTTTTCGAAGGTAAACATAGATGTAGATGCAAGTCAGAAAAAGAAGTATGTCTCTGCTCAACAACAACAACAACAAGCAAAGGAAGTCTTTAGAAATGTTTTCCAGCTATGTATAAGAGACAGAAATGATTTTAAGTGAAGGCATTATCGTCACGAAATCTATTTTTGATGTCTTCTTTTCCAGAATTTATTAAAATTACATTTATTTTTCAGGAAGCTCCTGATTTTCTGAATTTTTAAGACATGTAAAAGAAATGTTTCAACCTTCATCTGATATATATACATATGGAGCAGCACCAAGCAACTACTCGCCACTCAAGTTTTATAAAATGCAGAAATGATGCACTCTCTTTGTTTTACTTTTTAGAAATTTTTGGAATGGCGTATCATTCAATTGAGATTATTTTTATTTTTCTCCATATGCTATGAAGTAAGAATTCTTAAAGATATTACCTATTTTGATATTCTTGCTTTCTCCTAAATTCAATTAAAATGTAACTTTTGTCATTCAATAGATTCAATAATCTCTACACCAGTATTCCTGTCCTATTTCGTTCTGCTATAGTTGAGATATTTTACCCTCAATATCTCAGGTTGAAGTTTGATCCCCACAGGTGCAGGTGGGGTTCAATGGGAAGTGTTTGGCTCATGGAAGAGGATTCCACAGAAATGGCTTGGTGTTGTCATCCAATAATGAGTTCTCTGCTCTAATAGGTCCTGGAGAGTTCTCCTGGGAAATGGATGCTAAAAGGATCTTGGCACCTCCCCGTCCCCTCTCTCTTGCTTTGTCTCACGTTATCTCTGCCCATGCCAGTGCCCCTTCCCCACCCACCATGAATGGAAGCGTCCTGAGGCTCACATCAGAAGCAGATGCTGGTGCTGAGCTTATCATACAGCCTCCAAAACCATGAGCCAAATAAACCTCATTTTGTTAAATAAATTACCCAACCTCAAGTATTCTTTTAGAGCAACACAAATGGACCAAGATACTTGCTACATTAAAAATTATATTTTTCACTCATTGTTATTCAGAGTTTATGATCATTTCATTGTTATGAATTTTGCCTGTCAATTATAAAACCAGTCACAGGATTTCATTTATGTATCCAAGATCACCTTTTCCCTCAGAGAAATCAAAGGGTCACATTAATTAGAGTCTTTAAGTTGAAACATTGCCATAATTAACCACCAGCATCTGTAAAACATTATAGTCTAATAAGAAAACAATTGATGCATTGTGTATAAATACATTATTAAGTATCATAAAGGTTTCAAAGCAATAATATGGTGGCGCTTTCTAAGACCTATTAATAAAATAATTTTTATCTCTCCAAGTTAAAAAAATTAGTTAACATTGATTTATTTTCTCACAGAAATAATTTCACACATATAAATTATCTAAAAATATAAGTGCCCTCTCCTTAACATGAGTAGCCTAATTCCCCTTAATATTTTAAATAATATTGAATAATAATATTGAATAATATTTTAAATAATATTGAATAATTTTAAATAATATTAAAAAAATTAATTTCAAAAGAGAAATTATTATATGAAATCTTATTCCTATGTTCTATTTCAAAACTCACTTCAGTCTGGCAGGAATTCTTGGCTACCTTAGTCTGTTTGAGTTGCTATAACAAAATGTCATAAACTAGGCCTCCAATAAACAACAGAAACATATTTCTCATAGTTCTGGAGGCTGTAAAGTCCAAGACCAGGGTGCAGGCAGATAAGGTTTCTGGTGAGGACCTGCGTCCTCGTTCGTAGATGGTCATCTGCTCAATGGGTTTTCACATAATGGAAGGAGTCAGGGAGCTCTCTCCTACTCCATCTTATTAGAACACTATTCTCTGTTCAAGTCCTTTGCTCATTTCTGAAATTGTTTGAGTTATTTCTCTTTTTATGTTACTGAGTTGTGAAAGTTCCTTAGATATTTTTCATATTAGCTCCTTATCAGATTTATAACATATATATTTTTCCGCACATTCTCTAAGTTGCTTTTATACTCTGTTTAATTTCTTCCTTTGCTGTGAAGAAACTTTTTCTTTTTCTTTTCATTCATACACAACACATTTTTGCCAAGGCTCATGTTTTCTTCTAGGGGGTTTATAGTTTCAAGATTTTCACATAAGTCTTTTATCCATTTTGAGCTGATTTTTGTGTATGGTATAAGATAAGGGTCCAATTTCATGGTTTTACATGTGTATATCCAGTCTTACCAGCATCATTCTTTCCTCTGTTTGTGTATTTTGGTACAATCCTCTATTTAGCAGTGGAGGTTGTCAGAGTGAGCCATTGATTGTCATCTAACTCTCAGTGCTGGGATATATACGTGCAAACCAGTATCAGTGTCTGCTTTTAAGCTGTCATAAAGGTCAGGGATGTGGCATTCATACACAGAGTTTCTAACAAATGACAGATTTATTTAATAATTTCTAGGATGCAAGCAAGATCTAAGTCCAAGAGAAATAAAGAGTGATCCAGGATAATTCATGCAGCTTCCCAGATAATTCCTGTATTAGATATATGTTGATTGCTAAGATTAGGTTACAGTCTCTAAATGATGATAGCAGGTATTGTACAGGAAGACGCACTTTAGGTTATGAAGTTTCTTTATGATCATATACTTACACTTGTCATGTAAAATTTTTCCAGGAGCCACGCCAAATAAATTCACAGGTATTAAGTTCATTTACCATAAGCAATTCCAAACCATGAACATCTGAACGGTAGTATCTCTTGTTTTTGTCTTTTTTGTTTGTTTTTTGCAATTCTTTGCAATTTTTGGCTGGGGTCCAGTTTGAACCCACCACCTCCGGTATATGGGGCTGGTGCCCTACTCCTTTGAGCCACAGGCACTGCCCACAATAGTATCTCTTGTATAACGATTCATTTCTGATCCCTTAATTTATACATTAGAATTTCTATTATCAACATATTTTCATAAATATAAGATGATGATCTACCTTCTTTATTTGTTAGAGATAAAGGAATAACAGAGGAAGCTGTTTAACTTTTTTCCAACCAACTACAAACCCCCAAAAGAAAAGATATGTCTATGTATCTATATCTACATTTAATTTATTACTGATTTATCTATATAAGTATGTTTACATCTATTTATTGATCTATGGCAGAATTAATAGCTAAACTTTGGCATTTTAATACATTATGAAACTATTCAGCCAATAAAAATAAGAAACTTGGCACATAACCACACTTAAGTCTCAGATAAATTTGAACAAATGAAATAAGAGAGTTACAGAACAGAGGAACCGAAACCATAAAGAATAGCAAGGAAACGGCTACCTCAAAATCCAGCATTATGGTTATTTCTGAAAAGGAAAGTATGTGATATGTTTGGAGATGGATACACCGAGCCTTCGGGAAAGACTGACCCAATTCTATTTAGTGAGTGGTGTTACCCATCTGCGGGGTTTAGAGTTATTTTTACCTTGAACATACATGTTTTTCATTTTCTGTGTGTTCTCACAATAAGATAAAATAGGCCTTTTCTGTACTTGTTTTAAAAGGAAAAGCCTGATTCAGAAAGATACAATGTTGGAAACGGAAGCAGGCTTTTTGTCAATGTTTTTTGTGGCAGTCTCAGTACACTCCACTTTGACTTTCATCCAGAATATTCGGAGATTTGAAGTTGTCTCAAACTTACTTTTAAGGCTACTATGATTTGCCATGTTCAAGCAGCTCGTCTTCTAGCATGGACAAAGTTGATTCACCCAACTCATTCACAACTAGGTTGCAGATCTGTTCATTCCCAGTTTGGGGGTCTCTGTGGTTGGAAACTAATGCTACAAGTCTTTTTAAAGCCGAGATTGGTGATGAGGTACCAGCTAGGAGAACATGACTAGCTCTGCCTCAGTCTTTTTCAAAGTCTCTGCTAACGTTCGAGCCATGTCAAAAACCCCAGAATTCACTCGTCACCCCCATAATTCCAGTTTGGCTTTGCCAGTTTAAACACCATCGTCATATTCCCCTAACATGACGGATGGAGATCCTTGAGCAGGTTGAATATGCCACACAAGTAAGCAAGTTTTGTGACCCATGCTGTGTCACTGAAATGTGCTGCCAGGGTGACTGTTTTTCTATAAGAAATCTCTGGAGCGGCTCTCATGACTCACAATCTCTGATCAGAGATCTGCCTTTAGAGAACCATCGCACTCTGTACACAAGCGTCCATCTCCTCACAGGGGTGTGTGAACAGACAGGAGCCTAAGGCAACCTCTTTGTGTGGCTGGTAATTTTAATCATGTCCTCCATAATGTTGTGTAGTTCAGGTGGTATTTTTCGGCTGACCATAATTTCTCTCGGGTTGACATTGTGTGTAGATTCCCACTCAGAAGTGACCTCCTTTACCTGACTGATGAAACCAGCTACCGTCCAGTCACCTCACTTGCTCTCTCCATATATTGACACAATATGCATTTCAGGTTTCCTGACGTGCAATCATGCAAAGACTTGAGTAGTTCTATGGCTTTGGTGTTGATAGGCCACAGAAGTTCATATAACATTCTCATGCACATCCACCTGAAAATATCTCACACAAAACCATGCATGGTTGCCTTGTTATCAATCAGTAGACTTGTTAAACTGGATTGTGTACCACGATGACTCATTAATCCTCTCGAATAAATGTGCTTCAATATCCTCTGCTATGTCACTAATTCTTCTAGTGATAGGACTAGGCAAAAGAAGAACATGTGCCACCTTTTGAACTGTGGCCTCTTCTTAAAGATCAAATGTCCTCAGCATCAGTGAGGATCAACCTTCAGCAACAGAAAAGGGCTTCTTAGCTTTAGCAATGCAGTTAGTCACCAAGAGCAATTCTTTCAGTGTGGACACATTTAATGTCGTAACAGCCTTCAATAATAGCTTCTGCTCGTTATGTTCACTTTTTTTTTTTCTTTTGAAAAACTCCAGAGAATTGTCTTTTAATGGGAAGGCCCTTGGCCTGCACATGTGTGAAGCAGTTTTGAAGGTTTCCTGGCTTCATTGGGTGGCTGGTCACTGCACATTATATAAAATAGGTTTGGAGAATGTGAATCACCTGTTGCAATGAGCCCATTAATTTAAGTAGGACTCCTGGTATTTTCTTTCAAATGCAGCTTTCATTTTATTGCCAGTCTCAGAGTCTTCTGCTATCTTGTCATTGGGTCTTTCACCCTTTTCAAGGAAGCTTTCCAATGACATCTCTTTTTTTACTAGTTTTTGCCAGGATTAGTTTGTGGTCTTACCAAAACTGTGACTGAGATACATGTGCCTTGCAGGAAGGAGGTGTAGATAAAAGTAGTCAATAAAATAATGAATGGGCCACACGTGGACTCAAATAAGTGTCAGATTCTGACTTAAAGCCTTTCACAGGAAGCTGTACAATTGAAGTACATCAACTCACTTGTCATTATAAAGCCGGCCACCAGATGCAGCTTAATTGACACCACTCGCTGATAGGGCTTTGTGGAGTCTGGAAGCAGTTGATTTATTACTGTCTCTGTGCAGACAAACTTCTCTGCTAATGATAATCTGTATTTGTAGCCATTCCCCAGTGCCAGCATCACCACAACTCCACCTCAAATCATCAGAGAGAAAATTCTCATAAGGAGCCTGAAACCTAGGTCCTTGGCATACATTTGTGCTCCTTTGGGGATCTAGTGCTGTCCCTGATCTGACAGGAGCCTGAGCTCAGCTGGTGATGTGAGCGACAGGGAGTGGCCATAAATATAGATGAAGCTTTGCCGGCTCACCTGCCACTCACCTCCTGCTGCGTGGCCCAGTTCCTAACAGGTCTGTGCCCAGGAATTAGGGGCTGTGGTTTTAGACTAGCTCCTCACTGCACCGTGGGATGTTTGTGCTATCACTAACACTTCCTGCTGCACCCAAGCAAATACTTCCAGTCAAATCAAATTAGGAACATTTATGATCCTAGAGCTAATCAAATTTCTGCAAAGGACACTTTGGAAAGCCTCCTGCCTGGACTTACTGTGTAAAATCTTCAATTTCCAGATATTTTTAGCTTTCTTTCCCTTGGCCAAAGATCCCTTCTGTGTTCTGTCCTACAAATCTTAATGATCTCCTTCATACTTGAGCTAAGCATATGGCTCCTCTTTAAAGTTATTCTAGCCTGTTTTAACAGATACCTGCAGGAGACCCCCAACCGGATCACACTGTCACAAAACCTGGAGACTTCAGATTTGCTCCCACAGAAACTTGACCCAAGAGACCTCGATTCAAACTTAACAGGTACCTGAGTGTCTGTCGAATATATTAATAAATGGCTCTAGTTGTTCAGCTGATCACTGTTCTGCTTCTAGAATCCCTGTTTGGCACTAGACAGTTCAGAGTAGGTACCCAACCACTTTGTCAATTTCATCTGGCCAGAGATTTTGATTGAGAGGGAGGAAGTGTGAAGGAAAGAGTAAATTTTTCAAAATGGATCCCGAATAGCTAACCTGGCCTAATTTAAAATTATTTAAAATCAGTGGTCATTTGTTAACAAGGAGTCACACACACACTCTGAGCACCCCCCCAAACAATACCTTTTTATTAATATTTTTGAGGCTAGTAAATTTCACCTAAACCAACCTCTCAGAGCTCACCTGTCTCAGCCAATCAGGCTGTATGGGCCAATCAAAGCTAAGTAAGTTTCAATACCTTATTTGCATTAATGGACGTAATTGGAAAACTTGTGTGGGAAACTTTGCTATAAAACCTGAACTTTCCCTTTGTTCGCTGGTATTCACATCTATCTGCCTTTCACCCTGAAGTCTGCCTGCCCTAATGTGCAAATTATTATGAGAACAAAGTCTCTTTTCATCCAGATTCCTTTCTAGATAACTTTCCTTCACATCCCCCAAAGCCACGGAGGTATATACTATCTCATCCTTTATGAGAAATTCCCTATGGCTAAGAGCATCAGATGGCATTCTAAGATCGGAATGTCAATTTAGAATCATGACCTCTGCTACTCTGAGCAGAAATACCACTGAGTAAACACAAATCTTTACTTAAATCCATACACACAACAGCTGTGGGTTAAGGATATACATTTTTAGATATTAGAGATAGACAGTGGCATACCAGGAGACTAGAGCAGCAGCTATAACAGCAGAGAACAATTAGAATCCACCAGACAATAGCCAAACAAGCTGTGGGATGGAGAGCAGATATTGGGCAAATCCTCTTCCAAGAGTTTGCAGATTGGCTGGAAAATTGGCAAGCTGAAATAGGGGCATAATGAGTAGAAAGGGCCAAGAATGTGTCCATTTGACTCTTCAGGCTTCTGAGGCCCTGAAAATAGGAATGTAGTCAGTGAAATAAAGAAAGACACATGTGATTATGCTTTCACAGGTTAAAAGCATAATCCAAACTAAGCAATGTTCAAGTATATTGACTATCATGAGACAAATAACCTTAAATGATTCGGCATGTAAGGTTCATGAAGTAAAACAGTTGGCACCAATATTTTGTTTGGTAAGCTTTTATAACTTTAAGATACTTGGTTATTTTCTCAAACTTTTTCCTCTCTTTTAAAAGAGGGAAGAAGGATAATATGCGTCATTCATTACCATGAAGTTACACAAATCTAAGTATTGTTAGTCATTCACCATGCTTTATCTTTTTCATTTAATTTTTTAGTTGTTCTTTTTATGGGTATACAAGATAGTTCTATATCTTTGCTCTTTTTCAATTTTTTAAATGGCTACTCATCTCGTTTATTAATGCTGAAATTTCCAGGATGCACATTTTCCAGATAAATATTTATTCTCCTATGTCTTTCAATATAATTTTAAAAAGCTTAGAGCAATTTACAAGGAGGATTATAATATTTGTATACTACAATATATAGACAGCTCAAATACAATGAGGCATCTACAGCTATTAAAATAAATAGGTTTAAAAGTACTGTTAGGTATTGGGGAGAGTAAACAAGTGGGAAGTAATTGGCTAAAGACAGAGTGGGAACCAAATTGTAGCTAGGAACTAAATGGAGAATAGGAACTGTTCTCTGGAGGGAACACACACATTAAGGATCCTCCTAGTGATCTTTAACTGACCTGAGGCTCATTGCAATCTAATTAACATAGCTCTTGAGTAGTTTTCATGAAGAATCCCAGGAGTGGAATACTTAATAAAGAAAATGTTATATAACCTAACCTGCTCGGTAGTTCCAACCCCAGATATCCCAAAGGTGGGAAATGGCAACTGATCCTGCCAGCAGAAAGGCTGGACAAACTAGTGAGTGCATAAAAGATGTTGTTGGTGAACCTTGCGTGTTTTCTCTACTCAGGAAGAATGACCCATCTCTCCCTCTGAAACATGCTTCCACTTTGCAATAAATGTGTGTGTGGCTGTATCTGTAATAACCTCATCATTGGCTCTTGTATATGGTTTCTCCTCTCAGGACTGTATACAGACCCCCCATTTTTCTAAACCTGAGCTGGCTCAGGTCTCAACACCCATCCCTAGGCCTAAATAGGACCCTTTTAGTCCACATTCTCTGGACACAAGCAAGCTCACAAAATAACAGCCTGATAAAATATAGAGACATAGAAATCTGGAACCGAACAGAAAACGAGGACATGAAACTAACATCTTGCAGCCACCTAATCTTTGATAAACCAAAAAGGAACATATACTGGGAGAAAGAACTCTTATTCAATAAATGGTGCTGGGAGAACTGGATAACCACTTCAGTAAAAGACTGAAACTGGACTCGCACATTTCTCCACCCATAAAAATTAATTCAAGATGGATAAAAGATATAAATCTAAGGTATGAATCAATAAAAATCCTCAAGGAAAGTATGGGGAAACACTTAAAGTCATCAGCCTGGATAAAGACTTTATGAAGAAGACTTCCATGGCAATTGCAACAACAACAACAACAAAAAAAAACATAAACAAATGGGACTTAATTAAACTGAACAGCTTCTGAACAGCTAAGGAGACAACAACCAAGCAAACAGACAACCTACACAATGGGAAAAGATATTTGCATATTATGAATTGGACAAAAGCTTGATAACTAGGATCTACAAAGAACTCAAATTAATCAACAAAAAAAAGCCAACAATCCCTTATACCACTGGGCAAGAGAGATGAATAGAGCCTTCTCTAAAGCAAACAAATGGCTAAAAAACATGAAACATGCTCATTGTCCCTAATTATCAGAGAAATGCAAATCAAAACCACCCTTAGATATCATCTAACCCCAGTGAGATTGGCCCACAACACAAATCTCAAAGCTGCAGATGCTGGCATGAATGTGGAGAGAAGGGAACACTTTCTTTTTTTATTGTTACATACCTGTATTTCACTATTCTTCATTGCATTATTCCCCCACCCCACCCCTCAGTGGTAAGACAGAATTGATTTAAAGAAAAGAATACAGAAAACACTAAAGCTCCTGGTAGAGGGAGAAAATTCAAGTGGGGAGAGAGAAGCTCTCTCCATTCCTCTCCCGGTCTTTCCCCGGCTCCTCTTTTGGGCCTTTAGCCTCAGGGTATATATAGGTGTATGGGTTCCTTGGCCGGGAAACGAATGAATACAGTCGAGAAGGAAACACTTTTACACTGCTATTCGGTCCTGACACTTACTCCTGTGGTCTGCAGATTCATTCTTTGAGACCAAGGGCTCTGCAGAGCGAGATTCCTGCTACAGTTTGACTAGATACCAGTATTCATTCTTTTATTATTATTATTATTAAATCAGAGCTGTGTACATTAATGCAATCATGGGGTACAATGTGCTGGTTTTATATACAATTTGAAATATTTTCATCAAACTGGTTAACATAGCCTTCACAGCATTTTCTTAGTTATTGTGTTAAGACATTTATAGTCTACATTTAGT
>CAUYRH010056659.1:0-25000 GCA_963574655.1 Perodicticus potto
GAGGCCTAAAGGAGGAGACGGGGAAAGACCGGGAGAGGAATGGAGAGAGCATCTCTCTCCCCACTTGAAATCTCTCCCTCTACCAGGAGCTTTGGTGTTTTCTGTATTCTTTTCTGTAAATCAATTCTGTCTTACCACGGAGGGGTCGGGGGGGGGGGGGGGAAACAATGTATTGAATAACAATAAAATACATATATTTAGAAAAAAAAAATAGGCAACCTTGCCTGGTTCCTCATCCAAGTGGAAAAGCTTTCAATTTAACTCCATTCAATACGATATTGGCTGTGGGTTTGCTGTAGATGGCCTCTATCCATTTAAGAAATGTCCCCTTCTGTACCAATTTTTTTAAGTGTTCTGATCATGAAGGGATGCTGGATATTTTCAAAAGCTTTTTCTGCATCAATTGAGAGAATCATATGGTCTTTATTTTTTAATTTTTTTATGTGCTGGATTGCATTTATAAATTTACGTATATTGAACCAGCCTTGAGATCCTGGGATAAAGCCCTCTTGGTCGTGGTGTACAATTTGTTTGATGTGTTGCCGGATTCTGTTTGCTAAGATCTTGTTGAATATTTTTGCATCAATAGTCATTAGTGATATTGGTCTATAATTTTCTTTTCTTGTTGGGTCATTCCCTGGTTCAGGGATCAAGGTGATGCTTGCTTCATAGAATGTGTTGGGTAGTATTCCTTCTTTTTCTAAATTTTGGAAGAGGTTTAATAATAGATGTACTAGCTCCTCTTTAAAGGTTTGGTAGAATTCTGAGGAGATGCCATTTGGTCCCGGGTTTTTCTTTTTAGGGAGATTTTGTGTTTTTGTTGCTATTTCAGAACTTGATATAGGCCTGTTCACCATTTACACTTGGTTCTGGCTAAGTCTTGGTTGATGGCGTGCTTCCAAGTATTGGTCAATTTCCTTTTGTTTTTCATATTTCTGAGAGTAAAGTTTCTTGTAGTATTCATTAAGGATTTTTTTAATTTCTGAGGGCTCTGTTGTTATTTTGTCTTTACCATTTCTGATTGAAGAAATTAGAGATTTTACTCTTTTTTTCCTGGTTAAGTTAGCCAAAGGTTTATCTAGTTTATTGACCTTTTCAAAAAACCAACTTTTTGATTGATCTGTTCTGTAATTCTTTTATTTTCAATTTCATTTCATTCTGCTCTAATTTTGGCTATTTCTTTTCTTCTTTTGGGTTTGGGGTTGGAATGTTCTTCCTTCTCCAGTTCCTTGAGATATTCCATTAAGTTGTTAACTTCCTCTCTTTCTGTTTTCTTGAGGAAGGCCTACAGTGCTATAAATTTCCCTCTTAGGACCGTGTTTGCAGTATCCCAGAGGTTCTGATAATTCGTGTCTTCATTGTCATTTTGTTCCAAAAATTTGGTAATTTCCTTCTTAATCTCGTCTATGACCCATCTATCCTTCAGCATAAGCTTTTTTAGCTTCCAGGTTTTTGTATGAGTATGCAGATTCCTGTTATTGTTGAGTTCAATTTTTATTCCATGGTGGTCCAAATGATGCAAGGAATAATTTCTATTCTTTTAAAGTTGCTGAGGTTAGACTTGTGACCTAAGATGTGGTCAATTTTGGAGTATGTTCCATGGGCTGATGAGGAGAATGTGTATTCAATTTTATTAGGATGAAATGTTTTATAGAGGTCTGTTAACCAGATATTGAATGGTTAAGTTTAAATCTAAACTTTCTTTCCTTAGCTTCTTTTTGGATGATCTATTCAACACTGCTAACGGAGTATTAACATCTCCAACTACTATGGAGCTGGAGGAAATCAAGTTACTCATGTCTATTAGAGTTTTTCTTATAAATTGAGGCACATTCTGGTTGAGTGCATAAATATTAATAATTGAAATCTCACCATATTGAGTATTACCTTTAACAAATATGAAATGTCCGTCCTTATCCTTCCTTATTTTGATCGGTTTAAAGCCTAAGATTGCAACACCTGCTTTTTTCTGTTTTCCATTTGCCTGGAATATAGATGACCATCTCTTCATCTTGAGTCTATATTTATCTTTTAAGGTAAGATGAGATTCTAGTATGCAGTAGATATCTGGCCTGTTTTCTCATTCATTCTTGAAATTCTGTACTGTGCCTTCTCTGCCATGCCTGATGCTAGAATTCTTCTAGGAGTGCCTCTGTGATACCTTGTATAAATGTGGGTCCCCAAGGTACATTCTTTGCTTCACCTCCTTGCTTCCATCTGTCTCAGCTTCTTTCATTAACCTGAGACCTTCACAATATCCCTTTCAATTTTTGATCTAAACATAAGTGCCACTTCTTGTCCTATTTTGCTCCAAATCCTCCACTATATTAGAGCTGATTTCTTTCTTAATTACATGCTTTATTAGGTTTTTTTTTTTCTTTTCCTGGTTATAAAATTTTAGGTCAACTCCTATGAAGTTGCCATTTATGTAAGTCAAAACTGGTCAAATACCAGCATTTCATATGGGTCAATCTAATGACAAAAAATAAAAATGTAAACAATACACACAGAAGAGAAAATTTGTGACATACAAAACATATAAAGGTTAAAATGAAAGTCACCCATTTCAGACATGATCAAAGTAAATAATTTGGTGTTTTGCCTTCAAATTATCGTTTTGTTTTTACCATTAATATCTATTATCAGAGCACTATTAATGCATACCTTAATACATATCTTAAAGCATAACTGGGACCCTGCTAACCACAACTAATAGTGAGCATATTCTTTGACAACTATGAGCAGACACTGCTCTACACGCTTCACAAATATGATCTATATTAATCATCGGGACAAACCTCGGAGGTTGGTGCCATTGGTAATCCCATCTTATAGAAGAATTGTATGTACTGTTTTGTATCCACTTTTTTCACTTCATCTATGGTCATTACACACCATTAGAAATTCTTTGAGAATGCATTTATACATCTTCTTTGCAGGTGTGTGCTATGAGGCCAGCAAACCTCTTCTGTGAAGGGTCACATAGGAAATATTTCAGGCTATGTGGGCCAGACGATCTCATCCCTACTCCCCAACTCTGCTGTTGTATTAAAGCAACTGTGGTCAGCATGTAAAGGAATGAGAGTGCCTGTGTCCTAGTAAAAAACCTATTAATAAAAACATGGTCACCAGACCACAGGCTGCAGCTCGTCAAACCCCACACTATAATTTAGTTGATTGTTTCCTATTGTTGGACATTTAGTCTTCTTATAATTTTTAACATGAAATTGTAAATTTTAGTAAAGTTAAATGTGTCCATCTTTTCCTTTGGCTTTGATTTCATTGCTTTGTTATTCACTACAGGAGGAGATTTTCCATTCTAAGGGTGACTTTCCATAAACTGCATATAGGTGGAGCAACGTAGAGTGATAGCCTCATATGTACATCTCTCCTGCCACCAAATCCTGAGAAATTACAGGAAAACAGTTTTAATAATGAAAAATAAAAGACTACATAAAACTCCAAATACAAGAAAAAATAACGTCACTTGCTGTGGTCTGAATTTTTGTGTCCCCCCCCCCCCAAAATTCTTATATTGCAACTCTAACCCCAGTGGGATTAGGTTTTACGAATAGAGCCCTCATGAATGGGATCAGTGCCCTTATAAAAGGAACTCCAGAAAGCTGCCTTGTCCTTTTCACTATGTGAGTACACAGCAGAAAACTCTATGAACCAAAAGTGAGCTCTCACTAGACATTGAATCTGCCAGATCTGTGATCCTGGACTTTCCAGCCTCCAAAACTATGATAAATAAATTTCTATTGTTTATAAGCCTCCCAGTTTATGGTAGTTTGTTATAGCAGCCCAGAGGTACCCCTACACCACCTGCATAAACACACATGCAAACTCTCACACACTATACGTTTGTTTGCTATGGCATATTAGTTTTCCATTGTCACATAACAAACAATCACAACCTTAGTGCCTTAAAACAATACCCATCTATCATCTCAGTTTTGAAGGTTGGGGGTGTGGCTGGGTCTGCTTAGGATCCCACATGGCAGCAAGAGGGTACTGGCCAGCTGCATTCTTATCTGGAGCTTGGGGCCTTTTCCCAAACTATTCTTGCTATCAACAGAATTGAGTTCTTTGTGGTTGTTAAGTCTGAGGCCCCATTTTCTTCTTGGATATCAACTCAGGGGTCACAGTCAGCTCCTTATGCTGCCCCCTGGTCCTTGCCTGTAGTACCCTTGGTGTTCAAACCAGCAACAGTACCTCAAGTCCTTCTCATATTCTCAATTTCTCTGTCTTCTGCTTCAGCTCAAGGAAACTCTTAAATGGCTCATGAGATTAGGTTACAATAACCCCCATTATCTCCCTTTTGCCATTATAGGAGTGATAGCTCATCATATCTGAAGGGTCCATCCACACTCAAGAGGGATTATATTACTACATACCGGTCATTCTTAGAATCGTATTTGCCAAGTCTGGGGACACATACATTTGTATAAATTCACTGAAAAACCCCAGGGGAATACATATCAAACTGACAACAGTTCTTATTCTGTGTGGGAGGAGAATGAACATTCATTCTAGCTGATGTTAGGAATATATGTTTAAATATATGTGCTAACAATGAAAGGGCAAAAGGTAGCGAACATGAAAGTGTTATATAACTTCTAAATGCAAGCAAGAAAGAAAGAACAGTGGAAGAAATAGAATGCAATTTTTCAAATAAAAGACCAGAAAGAGGGAGAAAGATATCACAATGCACGGTAACCAGAACACATGAAATAATAAGACCAGTGGAAAAATAGATGAGACTGTATTAAATTCTTTTATTGAAAGTCAGAAACTGAGTGAGTTTTAAATTCCAAATGTATATCATTTAAAGAAGACTAATTAAAAATGACAAAAGACTGGCTCAGCGCCCGTAGCACAGTGGTTATGGCGCCAGCCACATACACCACAGGTGGCGTGTTTGAGCCCAGCCCAGATCAGCTAAACAACAATGACAACTGCAGCAAAAACAACAACAAAATAGCCGGGTGCTGTGGCAGGCACCTGCAGTCCCAGCTACTTGGGAGGCTGAGGCAAGAGAATCACTTAAGCCCAAGAGGTTGCTGTGAGCTGTGATGCCATAGCACTCTACCAAGGGCAACATAGTGAGACTCTATCTAAAAAAAAAAAATAGGCAAAAGTCTGCCAAACACCCCCCAAAATAAAAGCATGAGAAAGATTGAAGCATTTAGTAAAAAGAGAGTAATACATTAGGAAATTTGTTCATACAAAATCATGGCAGAAGTCTTTGACATACTTTTCTCCAAAATGAATGGATCAAACAGAAAGAAAGAAATATGTAGAAAACTTTAAGTAGCACAATTAACAAGCTTGATGTAATAGAAACACAGAATTTTAAACTTTGCAATCAGATGGATGAAATTATATATATGCATTTACATATTCTTTTTATGGAACACTCATAAAATCTGATTAGATAGTAGGCCACAGAGAAGCCTATTTTTAAAATAACAACAACAAAAAATGAGAAATGATACAACCACTTTTCTGACCACAATTCAATAAAATTAGAAATTAACAATAGCCACAGTGAAGAGAGCTGAATAAAGTCCATCTGCCTAAAATATTAAAATGTCTTTCACTTAACTCATGGGTAAAGAGAACAGCACACTGAAACTAAAAACTAAACATAAGCAATAAGACTGCCACACATAAAAGTCTATGGTTTGCAGCCAAAATAATATCCAGAGGAAAATCTATAGTCTTAAACCTTCCATTTGAAAATAAGAAAGATTGAAACCAAATGAGTTATGCATTGAACTCAGGAAAGCCAAGAGGTTGAGGGAACAAGAAAATAAACCTAAAGATGGCAGAAGGAAGAAATTAATAAGCACAATGGCAAAAATGAATGAAATAGTAAAGAAAAAAGCAGACAACCGATAAAAACAAAAGCTTGCATGTTGAGAGACTGATAAAACAGAAATAGTTTTGTAATAACATAATACAATTTTCACAAATTCACTGAAAATTTCTGGTGCACCCACTAGGCACCAGGCATTATTCTGCCCTCAAGGAGTGTACACTCCGGTAAAGATGGGAAGATAATAAATAAATAAACATAGTTAGTAAAATCTAAGTACGTATGATGGTGATGAAAGCTATAGGGAGGAACAAACCATGGAAGAGAGATACAGAGCCCTAGATTGGGGTTGGTTTGCAATTACAGTATAGATAAGATGGTCAGGGAAGACCCCACTGAGAAGGAACATCTGGGAAAAGACCACCAGGAGGTAGGGGACAAAGCCGGACGGATATCTGGGAAGAGGCTTTCAGACAGAAGGAACAGCATGTAAGATACCCAGAGCGAGGAGCCCAGTGTGTTTGCAAGAGGCAAGAAAGACCCAGATG
Source organism: Perodicticus potto (assembly GCA_963574655.1). Taxonomy (NCBI): domain Eukaryota; kingdom Metazoa; phylum Chordata; class Mammalia; order Primates; family Lorisidae; genus Perodicticus; species Perodicticus potto. The sequence goes on from CAUYRH010056659.1 coordinate 6,370, forward strand.
ACAAGGAGGAAGAAGGAGAGAGAAAGCATATATTACAGAAATTGGAAAGAGTTGTAATTACAGACAGGCAACTTTTTTAAAATCATAAAATCTTCTATAACTATATTCTAATAAATTTGAAAATCTAGATAAAATAGTTCATTTTTTACAAAAATATATTACCTAAAAAAGAAACAAACAAAAAAAAATCATTGACCAATAGCAGTGAAAGTTATTAAGAATGCGGCTTACAGTAATTAAATTAGATTTGGCAGTTATAGCAAAAACCCCGAGATAAGTGGCTCAAATAAAAGAGCAGCTAACTCTCCAGGAGCTAGAATAACAGATTTGTGGCACTGGGAACCCAGACCCTTCTGCCTTATGGATCTGCCATCCTAGATTTCAAGCTGACTCACCTCTGAGTCCCTCTTCCAGGAAGCAAATTGAAGAAAGAGGGAGAACACTCCCAACATGCCAGAAGTTGCACACAAACTCACTCACTACCTTCACAACTTTAATTCTGAAATCTTTCACAGCCTGCACGTTGAGAGTTGGCCACATCTAGCCACAGGAGAAGCTGGGAAAATGTCTCATTTCCGGCATTTGTATTCAGCTACAAGTCAAGAATTCTCCTATCTCAGAAAAAGCAGAGAACTGATGTTGTGGACAATTAGCACAGATCTCTGCCATAGCAGTCAAGGATTTATTCCTAAAAGAATCCCCATGTCAGAAGGTTTTAAGAACAAATTTCCCCAAACCTTCAAATATATATTGACTATTACAGGAAATGGGAAGGGGTAGAAGGTTTCCCAATTCATCCTTTCAGGTTGGCATAACCCGGCGATACTAAATACAAGAATAATGTACACATAAAAAAAACTATAGGTCAACATCACTTATAAACATGGAAGCAAATTCTAAAACGTGACCAATGATCCGTTAAGGAACTCATGCAACTTGATTAAATAGAGTCGAATCCTAGAAATACAAGTACAGTTCCATGTTAGGAAATCCATTTCATTAACAACCGATAAAAACAAAAGCTTACACTTTAAGATTACAGGAGAAAAACACGTGGTCACTTCAAAAGGTGTCAGAAAATAATCTAGTAAAATAAAGCACTTAATCCGAAATTTAAAAACTAAAATTAAAAACTGCTTGTTAACTAATAGGAGGAAATTTCTTTAAGTTGATAAATAATACTGTAGCAGCGCTTGCTCTAGTCTCCCATTATCCATTCTCACTTCCTCCCTTTTTGTGACTGCACCTAACTCCTAGTTTTGGCGAGTAGATTGTCGCTGAGTCAGAGACTACATCTCCCAGCCACCCTGGCAGTTGGGCATGGTCATGTGATTAAGTTCAAGCCAATGGGATGTGAATAGATGCGATACCAACACTTACCAAGTTATTGATTATTTTCCCTAGACTTCCTTTTCCCTCTTCCAGCTGGCTAGAAAAGTGGCAACGGCTGGAGCAAGCTTGGAAGCTACCTGAGAACAGAACCAGTCCTGGGCTGCTTACCCTGGGCTATCACTGTGAGCTCTTGTGTCAGAGGAAAATTAGCTTCTATCTTACTTAACCCATAGTATTTTACAGCATACTTTTTGTTGTAGCATTTAGTGTACCCCTTAAATCACCACAAACAGAATTTCCAAAGATGATTAGTAGTACCTCCATTAAAGGATACCTGCTATCATCTTTATTAGTTAACATTTTTCTGGATAGAAGAAAATAAAAAGCTAAACTTTCTATTTTTCTTTTGAAGAAATACTAGAAGTAGAAAGAGATTTCAGTAAGTTTCTGAAATATACGTATATAACAGTTTTTCTTTTTCTTTTCTTTTCTTTTCTTTTTTTTTTTTTTTGAGACAGAGTCTCACTTTATCGCCCTCAGTAGAGTGCCCTAGCATCACAGCTCACAGCAACCTCAAACTGCTGGGCTTAGGCAAATCTCTTGCCTCAGCCTCCCGAGTAGCTGGGACTACAGGTGCCCGCCACAACGCCTGGGGCTATTTTTTTTTGTTGCAGTTTGGCCAGGGTCAGGTTTGAACCCACCACCCTTGGTATATGGGGCCGGCGCTCTACTCACTGAGCCAGAGGCGCCACCCTATAATAGTTTTTCTATACACAATAACAAATTGGAAAATATAACAGCAAAAAACCAGAAAAACCTGTATTTACCAAAAGCCCAAAAACTATAACGAACTGACAATGACATGGAATAAACTTTACCAAAAATATGTGCATATCCTATTTTTTAAAAACTGAACTTTTCTCAATGATGTAAAAAGGCCTGAAAAAAAAATCAAGGGCACACTGTTTTTAGATGGTGTACTCTGCTTTAGAGATGTCAGCACTCTCCAAATAAATTTTTTTTTACAAGAGAAAGTCTCACTCTTGCCCAGGATAGTGCCATGGTGTCAGCCTACCTCACAGCAATCTCAAACTCCTGGGTTCAAGCAATCCTTCTGCCTCAGCCTCCCAAGTAGCTAGAATTACAGATGCCTGTCACAATGCCAAGTTAATTTTTTCTGTTTATAATGGGTCTTGCTCTTGCTCAGGTTGGTCTCAAACTCCTGAGCTCAAGCAATCCTTCTGCCTTGGCCTCCCAGAATGCTAGGATTACAGGCGTGAGCCGTCATACTTGGGCTCCCAAATTCACTTCTAAATGTTAGATACTCCAAATAAAAATTTTTATAGAACTTGATAAACTTCTATAGAGAAGTTCTTTATAGAACTTTTTTTTTTTTTTTTTTTTGTAGTTTTTGGCCAGGGCTGGGTTTGAACCCACCACCTCTGGCATATGGGGCCAGTGCACTACTCCTTTGAGCCACAGGTGCCACCCTATAGAACTTGATAAACTGATTTTCAAGTCTATCTGTACAAGAAAATACAAAAGAATCTAAGAAAAACTCGAACAAACATCTTAAATGTTCTGGTAGCTGAAGTAGTATAATACCATCATAGAAACTGACAAATAGATCAATAAAACAAGAGAATATGAAAAAGAAACTTTGCATAAAGGATAGCTTAATTTGTGGTGAAGATGGTGTCTTAAATCAATGAACAGCATGTACTACTTAGTAAAGGACCTTGAGATAATTGGCTCCTCATCCAGAAATAATTTTATAACTTTAACTCACATCATATACAATGATAAATTCTAGTTAAGTCAAAGAGCTAAGAATAAAATTATAAACTATAAAAGAATATGGTTAAAACATAAGAGAATATTTTTTAAATGCCAAGTAGGCAAAATCTCTCTAAGAAAGGGATAAAACATAGAAGCCATAAAACAGATGTTCTCAAATCTTTCCCTGCACTACAGCCACATTGGTCCCCTCTCCGTCCCTGAACATTTCAGGCATGCTTCCACCTCAGGGGCTTAGCACCTGCTGTTCCCTATGACTGGGATGTTCTTCCCTTAGGCCTCTGTTTCAAGGCAGTCTTATTAATGAGGGCTTTCCTGACCCCTTTTGGAAAATAGGCGCTAAAAAGAAAGTAAGCCTCTATTGCATTTCTGTGCTGAAGCATAGCCACAAAGGGCCTCTCTGGTTGGAAAATGTCTAATAGATGAGTTTTTCTAACAACCCATTTAGGTCCTGAAGCCTCTCTACAATCTGTGCTTAAATGCTTTTGATGTCCATTCAGCGCCCGGAGCTCAGTGGGCAGGGCACCGGGCACATACAACGAGGCTGGTGGGTTGGAGCCTGGCCTAAACAACAATGACAATTGCAGCAAAGAAAACAGCCGGGCGTTGTGGCAGGTGTCTGTATTACCAGCTACTCGAGAGGCTGAGGCAAGAGAATCGCTTAAGCCCAATAGTTTGAGGTTGCTGTGATGCCACAGCACTCTAGCGAGGGTAATATAGTGAGACTCTGTCTCCAAAAAAAAAATGCTTCTGATGTCAAGGGAAGCATTAACCTCCAGGAGGATCTGATGTCAAGGGAAGCATTAACCTCCAGGAGGATCTGTTCCTTTAACCCATCCACTAACGCCCATTCGTCCACCCACCTATCCATCCTTTCTTCCATCCATCTATCCACCAACTATCCACCTATCCTTCTCTCCATTCATTCATCCTTCTGCTACTCACCCATTCTTCTACCCATCCATAGCACAGTTACACGGACATTTACAGAGCATGTATTATGCACCAGGCATGGTGGTAGACACTGGGGTTTTTGGATTGAATATACCGCATTCAAGTTGTCAAGGAATTCAGAGTCTTGTGCGTGTAAACAAATAACAGTAACACACTGTGACAAGAGCTGTAATAGAGTTCCTTTTCAATTGCTGTGGAAGAATGGAAGTAATAACTTCTGGGGATGTCAGAGAAAGTTCCCTGCAGGAATGGCATTTTAGCCAGGAGCTGAAGAATGTCTAAGAGATACTTTCTGAGCAGAGAAGAGAGAAAGCGCATTACAGATGAAGGGAATAGAAAACTGAATACAGACATGCACGCACATGATAGGGTCAGAAAATTGCACACAGGAGGGCCGATGCCAGTGTACACGAGAGGCTTCAGGCAACGGGCTTGAAAAGGTGACAAGAGGTGATTCTGAAAGGCTTTGCAAAACCCTGCTTAAGTTAAAGTTCTGGAATATAGAAAAGTCATTCTCTAGAAATCTCCGTAAAAAAATATGCAAGGAATCCCCATGATGTTTTTACATTAATCTGTGCTGCCGGCTTGGGCTTAGATGCAGCTTTGCAGAATATATTTTTTTAAAGTTTCATTATGCCACTGTACATCAAAATAGGCCAATATAAATTATAATACGGTCATGCCAATAGGACTTGCAAACACAATATTTTAAGTTTATATTGCATTCCAAGACCCATAAAAATTATTCCGAATGGCTGTTTGCTTTTTGAAGCCAAATGAAAAGGTATTTGCAATTTGATTATTAACAAATCAAATCACTGATATGATATTGGATTCGGTACATCTCAAACTGACTGAGAGTGAAAAATCCTCAGTGGTCAATTATGTAGCATGGCTGGTTTATAGTTTCCTGTGTGTCATTAAGAATGAGCACCACAGCCAACTCTGATTTTATTTTGATTTATTTTAACCATTTCCCTGCTTTGAGAATTTCTTCCTAGGCCTCTAGCAGGCACAGGAGCTTTGCTCCAACTGATGCTGGTGTGGGAAGGACCGTTTGGATAGTTGTCCAAGTGTATAGATCATGGGGTGGATGTCTAGATGAATGAATGAGTGGAGGGATGCATCATCACATGATTACACTGCACCCCCCCAGATCTGAAGCATTAAAAGCTCAAGAACTGAGTCGCTTTCACAGTAGAAAGAGTGCTAGTTTTCTGACTGCTCGGCATTTAGTCTCACCTACTTTTGATATTGCTTTGTGTTTTGACCTATGTCCTTGACCAATTTAAAAGTCCCTTTTCTTTAGATACGTGCAAGGACAAGGGAGAAGAACCAATACACCCTCCAGTAAAACTGATCATCCCAGATTGGGCCTCCTGTGCAGGGTCTCTGATCCCTCTGCAGGTTCAGGGGAAGCCTCCTCCTTCCTCTGCCTCTTCCTGGTGGGATGTGCTTCTGTCTTTGAGAAAGTCTCTCCCCAGTGACTTCCACTTGAGACCTCTATTTCAGGGAGTCATCAGAGGATCTAAATTCTGCTGATGTACAGAAATGCCCGACTCTAGGAAACACAAGATAACGGTCTCCTGCTGAAAGAACACTCCACTTAGCCTTTTGATCTGGAAACCCTGAAGAGGATTTGGGTTTGGGAGAGTTGCACTTCCAGGTGGCTACCAGTGCGAGTGGTCCCTCCTTCCAGGTGGACACAGCTTCTGTGAAAGCCTTCACAGGCTTCTTGCTACACTGTTCTCAAACCTGAGCCTCACAATGAGTTGAGCATGACAAGAATTAGTTCCTGAGGAATGGGCATCTGCTTGTGCCTATCCAGGTTCCATTCTCCCCTTGGCCATATAAACAGCTCTCTTAGATCCTACTCAGAAGTGTCACCCCCAAACTCAAGATGCCTATTCTATCTTTCAGGCATACAGAAAGTTCCTTCCACAGTCCTCCCCTCTGGCCACATCAGGAAAGTTTTGAGAAAGAGCATGTGACCAGGCCAGGGAGATGTATTTCCAGGAATTTTGTTGTGAACACAGAGCGATAGCCAGTCTTGTCCACTGGTATTGCTGGAAGCAGGGATGATACAAGTCTGGGAGTTCTGGGGGACAGACAGTGCAGGAAAGTGGTTTAGGGAAGAAGCCAGCACAGAAGGGAGCAAGACATGAGGAAGGTAAAGATTATCTGAGTTCCTGGATCCAGTCATGGCTGAAACTGGACCTCCCGGGACATTTGTAGAATGTATGTGTTCTGACTATCTCTTGCTGTGTAACACACTGTCTTAAGATATAGTGGCACAAAACAGTCATTTATCATTATCTTCATGGTTCTGCGGGTTGATGAGCCCAGCGAGGAAGATCTTGCTTGGAGTCTTTGATGCTTGTTGTGTTCAGATGTCAGCCACACTGGGTGAGCTGGACTTGCGGGGGGCGAGGCAGGCATCCCTCTCTGTGTAGCTCTCCACAAGGCTAGCTTGAGCTTCCTCACAGCGTGGAGAGCTCAGGATAGCAGGACTTTCTGAGTATCTGGCTTTACCCATGGTGAATGTTCCAAGAGAACAAGGTGAAAGTTGCAACACTTCTTCTGCCTCAGAAGTCACTTCCACCATTTCCATGGGTTATCAACAGGTCTCAGAGTCATCCCAGATTCAAAGGGAGATCTGGGATGAGGTGTAAGAGCATGAATACCAGAAAGAACAATTCACTGAGAAGCCGTCTCTGGAGACTACCGTGATATGCCAACCAATATATTCCCCTGATGCATGTAAAGTCAGGTTTCTGTCACTCCATAAGAAAACCATAAGCAAGTGTGAGCACAGCCTAGATTAGGGTGCAGCCCTGCTCTACCCTCTCTCTGTTGAAATCCTACCTGTAAAGCCAAGTGCAAAGACCATTTCTTGATGCATCCCTCTCTCAACTTCCCCTCCCCAATCAGAAGTAATCTCTTCCTTCTTGGATTCCACAGCTCTGTTGTAAACACTAGGAAGAGTCTGGAGCCTGAATCATCAAGGAGGCCCAACACCCTCCTCTAACAGCCTGGGAAATTGAGGCCCAAAGAGGCAATGCCTAAGTCACTCAGCCAGTTACTGGACTCAGCAGGGAAGCATTTAAAGCCCTTGTCAATTTCCTGTCATGCAATGGATATTATGTACATATTTTATTCTCTCCCCTGGCCTCTGAACTCCTCCCAAGCAGGAACTGTGCCTACTTCCTCTCTGTGCCATCCATGGCACCTAGAATAGGGCTTGGACAGGGCAGACCTTCAGAACTTGTCTGCTGAAGCAAATTTACATTGGGAACTTTCCAAGTCTGCTCTGCCCTAAGCCACTGTCCAGTTTCTGTGGAGCCACCTCTCTGCCCCCATAAGAAAGTGAGGACAGAAAGGACAAAAGACAACCCAAAGAAGTAAAAAGGAAGGAGGTCAGCTTGGCATTAGGCAGACTTGGGTTCTAATAATTGCCAGGTGATAGACTAACAGACTCCAGTGTGCTGACGGGGCAGGGGCGAGGACAATGAGCCCTCAGAAGGGCTTCCCCCTCCCCCTTCCTTTCTTTATCGGCCCCCAACCTATTCCCAGGCCCAAAGGATGAACAGTCCCACCAAAAGCTGCCCATCACAGCCTAGGGCTAAGGCAAGCCGGAGCCACATTTGATTTTTCTCTCTTCCCCCTCCTCAGATGTCCCACCCATTATTAGCCCCAAGTGGGGAAAGAGACATGACTAATTGTGCCCACAGTTGCCTCCTGGCATGGACAATTAGCCACCTGCATCTAATTCTGAGGGACTCAGAAGCTGATTGCATCTGCCAGACCCATGGGCTGTGTGTGTGCACGCATGTGAGTGTGTGTGTGACTCCACAGGCTACCAGTGGGCACCAACGCAGAAGCTGCTACACAGAGTGGGTGTTATAACATTTAACATCCGCCAAGAGCCTGCTGGCCCCAGAACACAAAGGGACAAGGCCATGACATTGTCTCTCCCTGAGGAGGGACAAAGGAAGTTTGCACTGGTGAATCAGCAGAGCACAGTCTTCTAGCTGATGAGCCTCCTCTGACTCATTCTGGGCAGAGGAAATTCACTTCAGAGTGGCCGCTCTGATTAGAGCCACCTGCCTCAGGGTTCCAGAAAAATGCCGTGTGGGACCCTCCTCTGCAGCCCTCTCCTGAGCGTGCCCTGACACCTGTATGTCTTCCTGTGTGCATTCCTTCTGGCTCAGGGCCGGGCACATAGTAGGTGTTGAGAAAATGTGTGTGGATGAATAAATGAATGAGCAAATGAATGAGTGACAACCACTGCCTCTATGGGGGTGTCTTATGGTTTCCACCCTGTTTTGTTAGGGCACCCTGGCACATTTGCTCTTCTCGTGCCCACCCTCATCAAGCAGTAGAGACCTCTGGCGGGGTCTGCACAGTGGCCACTGGCATCTCCACCCCCACCCTGCTCCTGTTTTGACCTGACGCTGCCTGAGTTCTTGACCTTTCCCTCCATTGCTTGCTTTTGCTCTTACTCCTACAGCAGCTGCTCCCTCGGGCAGCAGAGGACTGGAACTCCATCTAGAAACTTCCAGCTAGAATTCCCAATCCTTTGGGCCCGTGTTTTTCTGCTTTGCATCTCCTTAGGAAACGGCCTCCCTGGCTAGTCCTGTGGGACTTCACCTTACAAGGTCAACTCATCTGATGCCCCATGGGGCAAGTGAAGACCAGCTCCTCTGAGGCACAGGAGCCTGACCCTGGCCAGGCCTCCACCTGGCCCCATTCTCCCCTCCCACAGAAACCTCTGTCTAATGCAGTTCAGTTATTTGCAGGGTAATCTTTGCCCTAGCAGCAGGGAAATGGTTGTTAAGGTCAGAGTAGGCACCTGTTGGGATAAAACCCCACATCTCACTGGCTTCCTATGGTAACAACACAGCCCAGTATGGGTGGGTGAGGGCCCCCACTCTGGGGTCATTTCACCACCCAGGTCTCTTCCATCTGGGGCTCAAAGGACCCCTCCACACACACACACACACATGTTCCATCTGCATTTAGCAGGCAGATGAAGGAAAAGGGAGTGGTGGGAAGTGGCATACGTCTTTGCTCCCACATTTCATTGGCCAGATCTCAGTCACATGGTGGCACTGACTGCAAGGGAGCCTGGGATCTGTAGTGAAGGAGAAATGAGACGGGCTTGGTGAGCAACTAGCCAGTCTCTGCCACTCCCCACTAGGACCTCGAATATAAGGCAAAAAAAATGAGCAATGAGGCATTTCCACTGCATACTCTTGATAAAGGTGAAACACCACAACCTGGCATTCATCGCTCGGCCTTCCCCCTTGCTCCATACCCAGTGTGCCAGGCACTTCAAACTAGGTAGTTAGACCCCCAGAGCTGTCCCCAGCCAGTTGCACATGTCTATGGTTGCTTATTCCACTTCCTTAGATGTTTTCTCTCTATCCCCTATATTCTACTTAGCTTTCAAGACCTATCCTGAAGGCTCGCTCTGCTGCAGAACTCTGACCGTGTTGCCCCAGTAGAGCTGAGAGCCTGTTATCTCTCTCCACCATTGTCATGCCTTGCATCTACCCACACATACCTTGCTGTCCACAGCCCACCTGGCAGTCCACATGCTGTGCGTTGAATTGTGTCCTCCTCCCCATCAAAAGATATATCCAAGTCCTATCTCCTGGTACCTGTGAATGTGACCACATTTAGAAATAGGGTCTTTGCAGATGTAATTAAGTTGAGGATCTCAAGATGAGAGCATCCTGGAGTTAGGACTAATGTCCTTATAAGACAAAGGAGAGGAAAATTTGACCCAGAGACGGAGGGGACCCTAGGAAGAGAGTAGAGATTGGAGCGATGCAGCCACAAGACAATGAAAACCCGGGATTGCTGGTGACCACTAGAAGCTACCAGAGAGACTCAGAACAGATTCTCCAGGAGAGCCCCAGAAGGAACCAACCCTACTGACACTTTGACTTTGTACTTTTGGCCTCTGTAACTGTAAGAGTATCAATTTCTGTTGTTTTAAGCTGCCAGATGTGTAGTAGTATGTTACAGAGTCCTACGTTTTGAACACACCATGCTGCAGAATCTGATTGCTAAAAGCAGGTGTTTTATCAAGATCCACAATGCTGATGCTCTGAAAGTGATCTATGGGTAAGACCAAAGAGAGTGCCAGGGCCTCTCTGGAGAATATTCAAATTTACTTTTAAAAAGGAAAGAAAACTAAAAGAAAATGCTATAGCAGTGAAACAAAACACTTCAGTGCTACGGATTTGGCCTATAGCTGCCATAACCTTAGGCCCTGTTTTTCCTGGCACAATCCTAGTATATCCACCTTGTCCTAATGCAATGTTTTGTTTTGTTTTGTTTTTTTGAGCTGAGGTCTTACTATATTGCCTGGTCTGGTCTCAAATTCCTGGCCCCAAGCAATCCTCCCACGTCAGCCTCCTGAGTAGCTGGGATTACACACCTAGCCTTGGTACAATTTTCACAGAACCTTTTGACTCTCAGAAGTATCTAGTTTGAGAGATAAATGATATGTTCACCCTACCATGGACCATCATGTTTTCTATTCCCTTCATAGCAAGCATTAAGAAAAGATCTGCCTTACTCACCTCTAATCATGCCTCCCACTCCAATGATAGTTTAGATTATTATTCAGCAAATATTGACTTCCTCCTCACCACCCCCACCCTGGCTCCATGGGAGGAGCATTTTTTCTGTTCAATAGATGCAGTGTTTTTTTGTTTTTTGTTTTTTGGGGGGCCAGGGCTCTGTTTGAACCCGCCTCCAATGCAGTGTTCAACCATTGTGACTTGCCTAGGCTCAGTAGTGTTCCGAATTTTGGTCCAAGCCATGTGACTTGCTTTAGCTAATTGGATGTTAGCAGCTGTGACTGAGCTGAAGTTGGAAAAAAAAAAAACAAAACACTTGCACAAATGCCCTGGCACCTATACTGTCATGCAGAGAGCTTCTCCCAGGAAGCTGCTGCCTTTTCAGCCTGGAGCCTGGGATGAACACCCTTGAAAAAGACCTGAGCCCAATTGTAGGGGAAAAGCCATGCCCAGCCAACCTGCAGAAGAGTAAGTGAGAACAAATGCATACTGTTTTGTATTTCTGAAGCTTGGGGATTGCTTGTCACATAGCAACAGCTGACTTATACACTTACACACTACCATCTGATCCCAGTATGTTTGTCTTGCTTTCACTTCCCTGGGGTCCAACTCCAGACTCATGATCCCAACTTCAGTAAGGCTCTCAAGCCTCCCACACAGTTGGAGCCTTGGCTAACGTCTCCACCACCCCTTTGAGAAGGTTCCCCCATGTTGGCCTTCAGCTCTGGAGGGATTTTGGAAAATTAGAGCCTTTTTTTTGTTGTTGTACTATAATAAAGTAATTACATATCTATGAATGTTCTAGATCAGAACTACCAAATAGAAGAAGTAGCACACAAGCCACATATGTCATCTACACTCGATCTTGGTCAAAAGGCTGAGAAGTGATACACATAGGTAATCTAAAATTTTTTTAGTGGCCACATTAAAAAACATGAAAATCGGCAAGTGAAATTAATTCTAATAATAAATTTATTTCAATATTATTTCAACATGTAAGATTATTTAGATTACATTATTATAAGTTTCTAATATATAATTAATATACATTATTTAACAGGTATTCTATATCCTTGCTAAGTCTTTGAATTCTGATGTATTTAACAGGTACAGCACATCTCAGTTCAGACCTATATTGCAGGTGCGCCATGCCACATATGGCTTAGAGCTGCCACACTGGACAACACAGCTCTAAATATGGAAGGTAAGACTCACTGTCACCATTGTGTGGCATGGTGCCTGGCCCACAGGAGTAGACAATCATCACCTGAATGAATCATAAACTCATAGGTATTGTTTTTAAGCTGGGTTTGGTAGGCAGGCACGTTACCCATGGTAAAAATTTCATGGTTTCTACAGGTCAAATTTTCATTATAAAGAATGATGATGTTTTCAAGGGCCACACTGGCCAGTGCTGTGTCTGAATCTGTAGAATAGTCTTGCTCTGAGGGATCCTACCTGGCTAAAATATAAGCTCAGGCAGCATTTCCCAAATTCATTTGACCGTGGAATGTTACCTAAATTGTACTGCTTTGTCAGAATGCCAAGACAGGCTCATGTGATAGCATTTAAATTAAAGTAGACAGCAAAAAACTGGTCTCGCAGTTGAATTAATTGCTGTAAGAAATGATCAAAATTTGATCCATATGCTTAATATAAAGTAAACATTGAATAATTGCACCAATAAATGTTAAAATCATGAGATAAAAGGCGTAACAAAGACCAGCAATTGTCAAATAGAAAGCCTGCAGCTTGGTAGAGGAGAGGCAAAACACCTACCCCGCTGCTGAACACCCTCTTCCTGCAGAAAGTGGTTTGTCACGAGAGTCCCTGTGGTCGTCAGGTGCGGGAGATCTCCTCCCCGAAGGAAGATTGGCACTTAAACTACCACTCATCAAAGACTTACCCTGTGTCGGGCAATGTTCTAACTCTGAGTCTGATACTGTATCATCAGGGCCATTTTATAGTGAAGAAACTGAGTCACAAAGAAAGTAAGCAATTTCCAGGTCAGGTTGTACCTGGGGATTCTGGTTCCATAGCCCAGGCCCCTGGTTGTTATGCTATATGACCTCTCTTGTTTAAGAGTTAGAAAAGCTCTATAAGTAAGTTCATCATTTGTCTAATGCGTATCTTGAAATGAGTCTAAGATAAATAATGCCACGATCCATGATAGCTCTCCTCCCTTGGAACACCCATGAACATCTCATAGAACCTTTGTGTGCCAGGGAACAGAGTTTGGGAAATTGTGTTTAAGAGACAAATGCAAACTATTTAATGCTGCCAAAAGCTATTTTAAAGCATTTGTTGATTGACTTAATCACTCCCCTTTCTTTTCATCCCCCTTTTCAAAAAAACAGCTTACAATAAAAGTAGAGTGCAATTAGATCAGGCGGCGGGGTGGGGGGAGTTTACAATATTTCAGGTTATGCTACAGAAATTAAGCTCCAAAATTCATTCGGAGCTTCCTAACAGCTGGAATCTGGAGAGAAGAATGTTAGGCCAAGGGGTTCTTATTGTGAGGTAGGACCCACCCCTATGTCAGAAGAACCAATTTTTCTTGGCCTAGCTCCCTAGATCGCATTTGTCATAGGGACATTTGCATAAGTGACGTTGAGCAGTGTAATGAATTATTTCCCCAATAGTCATTTTTTAAAAAATGCAGAGATATTCCTTGGGTGGCTCTTCTTATATTGCTGTGGAACCTTTGCTGAGGGCAAAATATTTGAGGTTGTTCCACAAAGGCAATTCTAGAAGGGAAGTTAAGTAACTGAGGTGCCTTAATTCTAGAAAAAATAAGTTCAGAGAGGTAGTTCTGGAACTTTAGTTTAAGCTGCTTTCAGATCTCTCCCCTCATCTTTACGCCCTCAGCCCCTCCTCCACATTGTCACCTAAAACCTAGACTTGAGTTACATAGATGCTCCTGTTCTGCGAGAATGGGGCAGCAACCACCTCGTCTGTTTTGTGTTCATACACCAGCACATGATAGGTGTCCCTTGCTGAATAAAGGAATCATTCGAAATTTAAAAATCAGGAAAAAAAGGTCTCAAGTCACTCTTGCCAACTTGCTGGTCCCCAAACTCTAGGTCTGCCTGCTTTTCTCTGTGCTTTCTCTCGCCGGCCGTATCTATTAAAATCAGACTCAGACTCCACCTCCTCTATGAAATTTTCCTCCTTGCCCTCAGTGGGAATGGACCCTGTTTTCTTAAGTTCTCCAGGGCACTCAGCATAGAATGCTACTTCACATGGGCATCAAGCAAAAAGGATGTGGGCTCCTATGTCAGGAGGCCGGGTTTGGAGGGGCTCAGAAAAATCACTTAAGCAGCCTGAGCCTCAGTTTGCTCATCTATAAGAAGCTCAGGTAGGCATGAGGAGCAGTCAGGACCCCTCTCTAAGTTCTGAAGGGCCGTGTTCACTGGAATATACCCAGCCAGCTCCCTGTACCCTGTAGGCCCCCTTATAGCAGAGTACTTGTCAGCCTCACCTTTGTGGCCACCAGTGTAGTGGGGGCCTTGGTTAGAAGGTTTAAATAATGTGAGGGACATGACACGTGCAAATTATGGCTGGTGTCTTAGGTCTCAAACCCAAATATTCCGGGTGGTATTCATAAATATCTAGAATCAACTCCCAACACTTTGAATTTTCTTTGATTTCATGGTTCTACACATAAAAACAAACGTTTGATTTTAAATAGAAATTAGGGAGCTGAAGACAGGTGATGAAACTTCTTCAAGATATCCAGGCACAACTGCAGAGTTCAGGCAGGGCACAGAACACAGGGGGTGGGGAGGGTCTGTTTGACAAATCTCTGAGCGAATACGGAGTTCCGGAGAGTGAGGACCGCATGGCCTACGCTGGAAGCAGGCACAGCCTGGGCAGGGAAGATGATTAGCAATAAATGGAGAGCACCTCAGGGGACCCTCCTACAGACAGTCTGTCACCCAGTGTTTTTACCATTCCATTTCAAAGTTTAATTAGATAATCACTTTCCAATGCTTAGATGCAATTAACCCCTTTGGAGCAGCCCCCGTACACAGTCAACTTTCATAGGCCACAGAAAGTGAAATGCCCATGACAGTGCTCAGCATTGCAGAGTGGAGGAAAACATTTTGCAAAGAGAAAAATAACTGACAAATAGTTGTGAGTTTTAAAAAGAGAAACTCTTTCTTAAATGTCAGAACAACAATCTTCCATCCAAGAGTTTGGCCTCTACCATCCGTGCCTCCTGCCTCATGCAGGCCCATGAGCAGAACACGCTTTTGGCCTAGCCAAGCATCGCACTCCAGGGAAGGAAGGTAAAGTGCCTACTAGCTGCACCTGCCTCTTGTTGGTTGTTATGCTGGTGCTATTTCTTTCAACAAGGTTGGAGAATACAGACTTCCTTCGATCCTCCTTCATCCAAGTGATGCTAAAATCCAACATGGCAGAAGGCCAAAAGGAATTGAATATGTCAATTCCTGAATTTTTAAAAGCCATTTGTTTATTTGCATAGTCTTGTAAAGTACTCCTATGTTTTACTTGACCCTTACAATATCCCCATGAAGGGATGGACAAGAAAAGCATTATCATGCCCATGTGACACACACAAGGACACTGACTCAGAGAAGGATCAGTGTCACACAGTTGGTAAGAACCACAGCAGCGTCTCAGGGCCCCTGATTAAGCTCCCAATCTCATCATCTTTCCACTAAGCTCTTGTGTTTATTTAGCAAGTATTTACCAAGTGCCTACTATGTGGAAGGTCCTGGGAATTCAGCATCTCACAGGACACAGGAACTACAAACCTCAAGAGATTTTTAAAACTAATGAAAGAGGTAGACCTGAAAACGCACTGCAAGTGTTCAGGTAGAGAAGAAAACCCTGAAAGCTATAGGACCCCAGACCATGAGTCCGAGCTGATGCCAGGAAGCTGGGGGAAATTTGCTCAGAGAGCCAGGACTAAGGTGAGCCAAGTGAGCTGCCTAGTAAGTAACATTTAAAGAAACACTCCATCTTGGGCCAGTTATGCTTGGGAGGACTGGTAAATATGTAATAACTGGCTATCTGGGGAAGACAGACCTGATTTATAGCATCTGCCCATTCCCGAAGTGTAAACACTCACAGCAACCGATGTCAAGCTACCAATGTGAAGTCTCTGCAGTAAGGAAGAGATGTACACCAGTGCACTTGCAAGCTGGTATAAGCTAGCGCAGGCCAGTGCAAGGCAGCTCTAGCTGAAGTGACATCTAGACTGAGACCTGCAGAGTTAATGACAGGATGGATACAGAGGATAGATGTGGGTTTGAGTAAGAGCAGAGGCAGAACTGAGGACAGGTTTTTATAGCACCTCACTGTCCAATGGTGCAGTCACTAACCATATGTGGCTATTTAGTTTAAATTAAAATCAATTAACATTAAAAATTCTGTTGTTTGGTGACTCTTAGACACACTTCAAGTGCTCGATAGTCACGTGTAGCTAGTGCCAACCACATCGGATGGCACAGATTGTAGAACATTTCCATCATCATCGAATGTTCGATTGGACTGCACTGCAGGGAAGGAGGGAGGGAGCATAATTTCTGGCAAGAGAAGAGAAGCCCTGACACGGAAGAGGAAAGGCCATGTAAAATAAACTTCCTCGACGTCCCAATTTTACCAAGGATGAGATTTGGAAGAAAGAAAAGTCAAGGCGTCAAGTGCCTCATCTGTGCCAAGAACCTGGTCCCTGCCTTTGAGGAATGTGCAGAGCAGATACTGGCTGCACATGGCGAGCATTTGGGGCCATCTCTGGGACAGTGTTCCACTGAGCGCACTTCGGGAAGTCCCTTGTCCCAACACATCCCTGTGCAAGGCAAGTGAAGCCAGCACTGCAGCTGCAGCTGAGGGACGTGCTCGGGTGCTGGGCAACAGACTCTGGTTTTGGTGAAAACCCTCATTGGGAAGTAGTTTGTCACCACAGTGTCCTGTGTTTTCCTCACTGTCTCATCAGCATAAAGGAGGACAGTGATGGTCACGGTGATCCAGGCAGCGCTGAAGAGACCACCCCCACAGTTAACAGCTAAGGCAGCAGCAGGTGTCCAGAGAGGAAGCAGAACTGGAATCCAGCTCCATTCTCCTCCAAAACCCACACTCTGTCCCTTCCCCCTGCAGACTTGCCTCTTAACCACTTTTCTCTCTTTCACAGCCCCTGTCCATCCAAGGACCTGGCTTCCTTTCCATCAACACTCTTTGCCTTTCTTCTCAGAACTTTCATCACTTTCACAACCACATTTAAAAGGAAAAATAAAAGTGACTGTTTTTATCTATTCTAAAAATAAATTCATACTTCTTCCAGGAAAGGAGAATGCAAAAAAGAAGGAGAAGGGGAATGGAGGTGAGCCCCAGTTCCCATACAGACACAAGCACTGGGCAGGTATTTTCCATGTGTAACTTTCATTTGTCTCAAACTCCTGACCTCCCACCTCGGCTGCCCACAGTGCTGGGATTACAGGCATGAGCCACTGCACCTGGCTATGTAACTGGTACTTGATTTAGTGTCATGGTCATGCTGTAGAT
The DNA here is from genome assembly GCA_963574655.1 of Perodicticus potto. Classification (NCBI taxonomy): domain Eukaryota; kingdom Metazoa; phylum Chordata; class Mammalia; order Primates; family Lorisidae; genus Perodicticus; species Perodicticus potto. The sequence goes on from CAUYRH010056659.1 coordinate 23,577, forward strand.
TCTGCTTTGAATCCTGCTTTTTGATCTCGGCTTTCAGTCACCTGGATCCCCCAAGTCATTGTATTCTTACAAACATGATTTTCTACAGCAACATCAATTTGAGGTGGTAGATAGACCATGGCTTCCTTCTACAGTCCACTTTTGTTGGACATTTAGGTAATTTCCAATTTTTCTTTCATGCATGGTAGCTTGATTTACAACTTTGCATACAAAGCTTTTTTTCACATTGCAGATTATTTCTTTGAGTTAGATTCCCCAGAGTGAAATGACAGGATCAAAAGGGTAAGAGTATTTTAAAGGTTCTTGATACAGATCACAAAATATCCAAAATGTACCATCTTATACCCCAAGCCCCTGTGCATTCCTGCTGCTCTCCTCTCTCACCGGCTTTGAGTTCTATTTTTATTTACTCCTTGCTAACTTCATAGGTAAATGTACTAATTCATGATTTTGATCTGAATTCCTTGCAATATTTGGGTGGTTGATCCTTTCTCTCAAATCTCAACAAACTTTAAAGAGTTTGGTGGCAACTGAAACTGGACACATCTTCGATAAAGTGTACCTGGGATGGAGGCTGGCGGGTTTCCAGGCAGGATCTGCAGTTTTCCAGGGAAGTGCCAACTTTGGGAAGCAGGAGACGATTCTGCCGGGCAGGATCCCCTCGCCAGCCCCACCTGCCTTCCGTCCACATTTCTACACTCCCCTACTGCCCCTTCTTCAATGAGAACAGTAAATTCCAAAATAATTCCTACTTGTCTGTGTTTATAAAGCAAAAGCAAAACAAAAACAAGCCTGGGCCAGGCGGAGGTGCAGAGGGCACCTGGGACAGAGCAGACCAGAAGCTCGTCCTCTCCCAGCGGTTCTCAACCTGTGGGTCGCGACCCCTTTTTAACAATGAAAATACATGGCGGCATTAGGAAGGCTGAGGACCACTGCAGAGTTTGGTTGGAGACTAATTCCAATGCGGTGGATGGAGAGGAATCAGTTCGCATTAGAGGTTATTAAATGGGACGCCTGTGATTCATTTGGGAAACCCCCTGGAGAGTGAGGGGGGGCAGAAAGAACAGAAACAGAAATGGGAAGTTGGCGGCTGAGATACGGAAATCGAGGGAGAGAAAAGGAATAGTGAAGTCAAATGCTATCAGTAGAAAAAGAGAAAGGGAAGGAAGGAAAGAGAAGCAGCGAGAGACCCGTCGGAGGAAGGAGAGACAGGACTCGAGGAAGCTGCAAGACAGAAATGAGGAGACAGAAAAGCCTGAAAGAGGATCTGAGGATCCGCGGGACTCAAATGAATTAAACCGGGAGAAGAGCGCGAGCGAGGCGGCCCGAGACCGGGGCGTCCCACAGAGCCGAAGGGGAGAGGCGGGTGGCTGAGCCGCGGACACGGCGGCCAGGGCCTGGGGGCGACACCAGCAGCGCCCAGG
>CAUYRH010056659.1:30000-44913 GCA_963574655.1 Perodicticus potto
CTGCGTGTTGAAACTATCGTGAATTTGCCTGCACAGACACACAGGCTCTCCCCAGATCATCCCTGCACATGAGTCTCCCTGCATTGCTGTCTCTGTTGCAGAGGTTTCCCATATTTCTTCTCTCTCCAGCACTCCTGTAAATCAGGGGTTAATCGTGATTCTTTCAGACGGATGGCAATCAGAAGGCAGGACTGAAGAATCGCTTACAAGTGGGGAAGGGATTGAAGGGGGGGCATTATGAAATCCAACTTCACTGTTTTTACTGAGACATTTGTTGTTGGTGGTGGTGATGGTGGTACCGTGTGTGTCTGTGTGTGTGTGTGTGTCTGTGTGTATCTGTGTGTTTAAAAATACATTTGGTACACCTGTTTGAAAGTCCTGGGGTACTTTAATTAATAAAGCTACTTAAGATGAGCGCAAATCATGCAAGCGGAGATGTGCACAGCCCAGTATCTCTCTGACATCCAGCCTGGTTTGTTTAGTGTAATAGTCAAAACAGTTTTTCTTCTCTCGGGTCATGTTGATCTGTAGAATGATTTGAATTCCCAAGTTGTTATCCATACATCATTCCCAATAGCATCCAAATGAAAGGAAACAATTTCATATTCTATAGTTAAGTCACACCAAGCATGCAACAGGCCTGAAGCATTATGGGGAAGAGGGTAGGGTCCTGGGTGAGAGACTGAGGCTTGAGCTCCAAGCCACCCATGTCCCTTCCTGAAACAAAATCGTTCTTTCCATAAAATTCCAACCTGTTTGGCAGATTTATTCTGTTAGGGATCCTCCACTCCCCATTTTAAAGGAAACCACTTCTGAGTGCACAGAGCAATCCTATATACCATGTGTTATTGAAGACTAGGCTAGTTCCTTTCTTTTAATTTTTTTTTTCCCTTAACAGGAGAGGGTTTGAAGAATCGTTTCTACCATGGATACCAGAGAGGGGAATTTTAAGTAGGCAGAATGTAATCACCCAAATTGGAATTCAGCCAGGACACTGCCAGGGCAATTACTCCTCCTCTCCTGCTAAATACCAGGGGAGCGTAAATGACCTGCAGCTCTGCCCCCCCCACCCCCCAGCCCTGTTCTGGTGGAGGGGGTTCTGGGGGGCAGGGAGCCCCAAGCTGCTGCCTTAGACAAGCAGACAAGCAGTCGCTTCCCACTGCCTAGAGCTTGTCCCTATCTCCAACCTGCCCTGCACCCGGGTTCTGGAATTCAAAGGGTTTGAAGCAGAGGTTGGAAATGGATTTTTAAAATAACAGCTCCCACCTATGGATGTGCCTTCCCCCTCCCAGCCCTATGTCAACGCTTCCCTGTGTCCTGCCTGTGTCTTCCACCCCACCACCCAAGGACTCAGCCTGCTTCTCTCATCTCCACTTACTTAGCCAAAAACTGAGGACGAAAGACATGATTAGGTGCTCAGGTCACAAACTGTCAGACCACAGCCCTTCGTTAGGAGGCCTCTCTGCTCTGCCTTCCCATGGAGCAGATTCCTCTTTGAAGGCAAGGACTGATTTTTTAAAAATAGGTTCTCAATGGTATAAGTAAGACTATAATGAAGACCCTTGGTTTATTTGTCTTTGCACACTTCTCTGATTCTGTCCTTACAATAATTTCCTAGCAGTGGAATTGCTGGTTCAAAGGAAATGCACATTTTTAAAAATGATATATTATCAAATTGCACTCTGGAAAGATCCACAGGCTGGCCAGTCACGTGTGAGGATGACGCTGAAGGTATATTTTTTAACTTTTATTTATTAATTTTTATTTATTTATTTGAGACAGAGTCTTTCTCTGTCGCCCTGAGTGGAGTGCTGTGGTGTCATAGCTCACAGCAACCTCGAACTCCTGGATCTAGCAGTCCTCTTAACCTCAGCCTCCCAAGTAGCTAAGACTACGGTATAGTCCACAGTGCCCTGCTACTTTTTCTATTTTTTGTAGAGATGAGGTCTCACTCTTGTCAGGCTGATTTCCCACTCCTGAGCTCAAGCAATCCACCCATCCTAGCCTCCCTGCTAGGATTACAAGCTTTCTTTCTTTCTTTCTTTTTTTTTTTTTTGGTGTGGTTTTCTTAAACCTTATTGTCCACACATTCAGGTCCCTCAGTGATTAAAGGAATGCTGCTCCCAGCATTTCTCCCAACTATTTTCTTTTTTTTTTTTTTTTGGCCGGGGCTGGGTTTGAACCCACGACCTCCGGTATGTGGGGCTGGCACCTTACTCCTTTGAGCCACAGGCACCACCCCTCTCCCAACTATTTTCCCTAAGGATTCCAGCCCTGTGAGTTCTTGCAATGACCGATGACCAGCACGCCTCACTCTCACAGCTGGGTTTCATTAGTGGTTTCATATGTACCTGTTGGTTCTTTCAACTGCAGAGTGAGTTCGTGAGGTCAAAAATTGTGTTTTACGCATTTCCATAACCCCAGAACCTGGTACAGGGCTGTGCACATAGAAATAACTCCACAAACGCGGGTGTTGGCAAGTCTGTAAAGCCACAGTTGTTGGAATGGAGAATACACTCGTGCTGAGTGGAAGGCACTGTGATAGGCCGAAACAAACACAGGACTTAGAGTCAAGGCCACTGAGGGTCCCATTTCTACTCTAGCACGCTGGATGTGTGGCCCTGGAGCAAAATCACATAGCCCAGTAGAACTTGCTCCCCTCCTACAGAAAATGGAGCTAACGGTATCTGCCTTGCTGTGTTGTTCTCAGTACTAAAGGTCAAGTGTGGCAAACACCTGGTTCTGTGAATTTTAGCCTTCTGATTCCTATTCATGGCAGTCCCATGACTAACCAGTAGAAAAAGTAAGATAATTTGTTGAGGTTTTCGTAAAGCAAAATCCATTCAATTTGGAAGGCTGCCTTTTATTCTGAGATCATGTCTCATTTCTACTTTTTTCACTGTTATAACATCCTTTTGTTTATGAAATGATGGTGGCAATACATGGGAAGTTGTTTTCTTTCTACATTTTTGACTTGAAAAAATTCAAAAGTTGGCAACTCTATTAGCCCCACTCACGCCCATTTTGTTTCATATTTTTCCAGTGCGTGAACACAAAGGGCTTAGGACAAACAGCTGAAGCTACAGCTTCACTCAGATTTCTGATTGGATACCTTAATTCCAAACCTTTATCGAGGGTATGAGACAGAAGAATTTGGAGTCAAACGTGCAAATATCCCCCACAAAACTGCTCATACTTATTTTTGAGTAATACAAAGAATAAAATGAGTATTTTTTTAGAACAAAAATGTGAGAATTTTTGAGTCTTCAGACTGTTCCTATTCCGCCCCCATGCCACATTCACAATCACTTTCCATTTTGCACCCTCCTGGCTTCCTCGTCCCTCCTTCTTGACTCCAAGTGGTTTCTCCAGCTTTTTGTCATCCAGCTTATGAGCTGCTCTAGTCCCTCACGGCTCCTGAATGCTCCTAAAAATCAAATCTACCCATAAAGAATGGAGATTTGACAAGGTCTGGAAGATTCAAAAGAGAAACTAAAGGCTCTGACGTGTAAGCAAAGCTATAGTACTTTTGCTCACCTTCTGGGCCTGTGCTTTTTAACGCATGGCCTTAATAGCTTGGTCAGTGCTGTTCCTGCTTGGCTAAGAGACTCAGACAGAACTCCAGCCCCTCTGGGTCTGTTGCCTCAGGCCCTACTGCATGATGGGAAGGCTGGATGAAAAATGTAGAATGGCCCTTGAAGGAAGCAAATTATTAAGACAAAATAATTAAGAAGCAGGTGGGAGATGGTACTGTCCCCAAACTGGGTTTTATTCTGTGACTGGGCCTTGAGGAGCAGACCCAAAGTCTGTGGCCTCAAAAACTTTCAGAACCAAATGCCCCAGAGCACCCAGGTCTGAGATGGTGTTTTATCTGCTCACAGGTCAGGGGATGCGAAAAGTTAAAGGGGCTCCCAAAAGCTATGTCTATATCCTAACCCCTGGTACAGTGAATATTAATTTTTTTTGTTTGTTTGAGACAGTGTCTCACTATGTCGCCCTTGGTAGAGCACCATGGCATTACAGCTCACAGCAACCTCAAACTCTTGGGCTTAAGCGATTCTCTTATCTCAGTCTCCAAAGAGGCTGGGACTATGGGCGCCCGCCACAGTGCCCGGCTATTTTTTGGTTGTAGTTGTTGTTGTTTGGCAGGCCCGGGCCTGGCTCGAACCTGCCAGCCCCGGTGTATGTGGCCAGTGGCGCCCTTACCACTGAGCTGCAGGCACCAAGCCTGTGAATATGACCTTACTTGTAAAAAAAAGGTCTTTGAAAATGACAGTCAGTAAAGGATCTCAGGATAAAATTGTCCTGCATTATCCAGGCAGGCCCTAAATCCGATGGCAAGTCGTTATTAGAGACTCACAGGGGAGAGGCACACAGCCTTGGAAGAGAGGCAGAGAGTGGAGTGATGCTGCCGCAAGCTAAGGAATGCCAGGAGCTACCAGGAGCTGGAAGAGGCGAGGAAGGATTCTCTTCTAGAGCCTTCCACAGGAGTGTGGCCCTGCCAACACCTTGACTTTGGACTTCTGACCTCTAGACCTCTGAGAGAATAAATCTAAACAGTTTTAAGCCACAGAGTTTGTGATAATTTGTTATAGCAGTCCCCAGGCAACTGAAACAGACTTCTAGGGCAGAAGTGGGCTTTTATCGTCTTAGGAGATCAGAGCAGTGCCTGGTGGTGATGGGATCCATGGCACCCTAACACCAGGGAAACACTGCTGGGGTTCTTGAAGTCTGAAAAACAGTAGCTTCAGGGGTCTTGAAGAGGCTCTGGAACAAGGCAGAGCAGCAGAAAAGGAAGATGAGATAAACGTGGGAGATGGTACATGTGTGCACAGATCTGTGAGCACAAAGCATTACAGCATCCCTTAGGATGGAGGAAACCTGGAAACACACCAGTGCCCAAAAACAGGGGATTGAAAAAGTATTATCTGACCATTGAAACCATTATATAGGTTTGGAGTAGTTGCAATGAATAGTAAAATGAAAACAGTCAATTCCAAACAATATACATAATATGACCCTGTGCCTGTATTATGTAGGCATACGTCCTCCTTAGAGTCTAGAAGAAAATTCAGTAGTGTGATTATCACTAGATTTTTTATTTTCCTTTTACTATATATATATATATTTTTAACCTTTTGTAATTTTTTTCTACAGTGGAATTTATTTTTTTAAGGCTTTATTTTATAAGATCCTGTGGCAGAATGTAAATATAATCTTTGAACATGAATACAAAATTTTCAGCCAAGTCATCTGCCTACCTAGAAAAGCCTCCAAAACCACTGATGGAAATGTGAATTAGTTCAGTCCTTTTAAAGAACAATCAGGAAGCATCTATTAAAATTTAAACCACATACACTCTTTGATCTAACAATTTCATTCCCAGGCATCTATCTTGGAGATGTTCTTAAACATGCACACAAATAGCTTGTATATGGTATTCATTAAAACATTGCCTGCAGCAGCAACAAAAAAAATAGAAAGAAAGAAAACGCAGAAGGGAACGAAATATTCATAATAGGAAAGAGTAAAGTAAATGATGCTTATTGCTTTTGTGGAGTACTATGTAACCATTAAAAAGAACAGGGAACAGCCCAGGCCAGCTAAACAACAATGACAACTGCAACAAAAAAACATAGCCAGGCCTTGTGGCAGGCCCGTGTAGTCCCAGCTACTTGGGAGGCTGAGGCAAGGGACTCATTTAAGACCAAGAGTTTGAGGTTGCTGTGAGCTGTGATGGGACAGCGCTCTACAGAGGGGGACATAGTAAGACTCTGTCTCAAAAAAAAAAAAAAGAACAGGGAAGATCTTTGTGTGTATGTGTGTACGTGTATAGACATGGAAAGCTTTCTGAGATGTAGTTAAAGGAAAAAGCACTTTTCAGAGTGTGTGGAAGTATGATCTTGCCCATGAAAAAACCCACCAATCTACTTTTGCACAAATACACATATGTAAAGAAATGCTTAGCCAAAGGAGTGAGAGGGTATGTTAATCCCCTCTACCTCACTGATAAGGACATCTCAAGAGCCTTAACTTAATCACATCTGCATCTTGCTTTGGAAGTCACATTGTCGTCAGGGGGAAGGGAGGTGGCGTCGGGAGGAGAGTGATGGGGACATCGCTTTTGCTTGCATTAATTGTGTACTACTGTTTGAATAATATACATTGAGAATACAGTCGTGTTCAATTGAATAGAACAAACACTAATACACACTAAAGGGACTTGAAAGCTTTTGCACACTTCAGGGGGACACAGGACTGTGAGTCAGGGTCTGCCCCCTCCCTCACCGTGTGATCACCCCATCTGTGTGCCCCTGGATCTGCTCATCTGTCACCAGGGAGTTGGACACTGCTGCACCTCAGTGCCCTTTCAGCTCAAAAAGTCCCCAGTTCTCTTCGCAATGACAAAAGAAGAGATTAACTTTCCTTCTGTCCCAGGGACCTTGACGGGGAAGCATGGGGGAGGGGCTGTGAGGGCAACAAGTTGCTTCCTTTACAAAGTGAAAAAGAGATTCCAAAAAAACCCCCTCCCTTCCCATGACTTCCAGAGCCCACCCAATTCCCCAAGCCCCCAAAGTGCTTCTTCTGCAGAAAGAACGCTGTTTATCCCAAGTAGACTTTAAAAATAGTTGATGTGTGAAGAGATTTTCTGAGACTCTTTAAGAGGGATTTTTTAGTACCCTGCTCTGTAATAACCAGAAGGTGTTTAATAAACATGATATGCAGCAGTTGCTAAGAGAATCTGATTTATGTACAAAAGCAATGCAGCGCAACTGCGCATCAGGGTTGTGCCCTTTTATTTGACTGTGAATCCTGATATTCTGATGGAAGCAATTGGGCTGAACTTTATTTATAATCAGCTTACAGCATGGATAGCTGTATTGTAAGTGCTTCTAGAATTACACAGCAAATCTTGTTGTCTCCTTAGGCAAATAAGAGACCCACATCATAAGCTTTAATTGTAATACAGATCACTGTCAAGGGTAAAATATTTCCCGAACACTTCTGATTAGCAAAATCATATATGACTTAGGAATGGACAGGGGCTACAGCCACGGCAAGGACAGCTCGGAAAGCATCCAGTATATCAATGTCCAAGGAAATTGGCATTAAGAAAAATCTCACTATGGAAAAAAGAATTTAATTTTTCTACATCTGTGTTGAAGAGTTCACCAAGATGTGTAGCTCACATCCCTATTCCAAAATGAGTCCTAAACAAATTCCAGAAAGCACGAGGCAGGGAAGAAGACTGGTTTGGCTGGTGAAGAGGGAAATCGGAAAAGATGAAGGAAACGATTTCTCAGATACACCCACAGGACACAGGGCCCGGCTTTAAGCCTTTCTCCCTTTGCTAAGGTTGCCTGTCAGAGAAAAGAAGAGTAATTCCCAAGTGCTAAGTCTATAGTTCCTCCCAAGAGGAGCATCCACAGAAAAGACCACAGTGGGGCCCACGCTTCTTTCTGAAACGTCCCCACAATTCATCATTAACACACAAGGGATTGAATTAATAGAGCCTGCCCTTTGGGTGCCTGTTTTTAGAATCTCCGCAACCTGGCTTTCTCATTCTACAGAAATCAGAAGTGACTTCAGAGCTATCACTCTTGTCGGAAACTTGTATCAGAACCAGAGATGAGCTAGATCATTCTAGACATTCGGCAAATCCTGGGAAATTCATAAAATCCTCACCAAAATAGCAGTAAAATATAGACCTAGTGTATATACACACGTAAACACACACACACTCCCTCGTCCTCTATCATTCGCTCACCTTCAATTATCCATGTCTCATCTCCTCTGTTTCTTTGTCCTGGAAATGAGAAGTGGGCACTTTCCCCCCACACCGATTTCCAATTTGTGCCCTTAGTGTGGCCCTTATGTTCATATGCCCCTGCTGAGCGCTGATGTGTACAGGGGGGTAAATGGGATGGATGTTCCCCACCCATTTGAAGGGGTTCTGCAGGAGCCCTGGCTCCATTCATTCATTCAACCAATATTTACCTACATCAACAAATATCCACCATGCATTGTGCTAGGCTCTAGACATAGGAAAGCGATGAAGACAGAGTAGATATAGCTTACAGTTTCATGAGGCAAGACAAAAAAGAAAAAAGAAGCAAGTATAAATTGGGCTGACTTTGGAGGAGTGTGCAGTGTCAGGGGAAACAACTGCAGGGGTGTCCTGGTGGTAGAGGGCTGTCCCGGGGACCCCAAAGATGGAGGAGGAGCTCAGTCTCATGCAAAGAGAAGAGGTCAGAGTGCTCTGTAGTAACATGCAGCAAGGGGCCCCCGAGTCGGGTGTCCTGTGGTCTACAGGGAGTGCAGACTCTGCACATCCTTTCTAAACCCCGAGATCCCAGGGAGTAAAGCAGGGGAGAGGCGTCATTGCCTTCCTCTCATAGACAGGGGAAGTCGAGGCTCCGAGGAGCTCTGAGACCTGTCAGAGGACACTTGATGCGTGAACAGAAACTCACCCCCACGCACTGGCTCCCTGCCACTGTTCTGCCCCCACCACAGATGCTGGAGCCTTGAGACGTGATCTCTCTCACCCCCAAAACGACTGTAGCCCTGCTGTGGTATGACTAGGGTTCTATCAGAGAAGGGTTGTTTTCAGAGCTCACAGGGCACCTTTGTAGGACACAGAAAAAGGCAACCCTTCCTTTGAGCAGACCCACCTGGCTTCGCTGCGCAAACACAAGCCGCATGTTAGCCCCTCTCACACACCGCCGCCACCTCATCTGACTGCCCGGGTACACTTAACAACCAGCACCACTGCACGTGGCACACCCAGACCAGAGGGCTCCTTCTGACATCTGAACCCTGCTGCGCTTCCCATTTCCTACCACCGTGTGCCCCTGCCGGCTTCCCACCCTCCCCCACTCTGCTGCACACAGCAGGCTCCAGCTCCACGCAGCTAGACTTCAGCAAAAGCTCTTTCTCTTTCTCTGACGACTTATTGGCTTCCTCTCACCTTCTTAACTCTCTTAATCCTGATCTCAGGTACCTGTCCCATCCACGTTGCAAAATCCCTTTCTCAAATGTCCTCCTCATCTCTCAGACTCTCTCTGATCCAGTCCCGCTCAGTGGCCAGCATAATTTTTTTAAAATGCAAATCCTAACATATCATTCCTCTTCCTAAAAATCATCTCAAATATTCTGAGGGTTTGAGGATATTAATCCTCACTGTGACCTCCAAAACCTTGCCACATGGGGCCTCAGCTTGCCTCCCATCCTCACCTGTCACCACTCTGTCTCCCATTCTGGCCTTTGTCTAGTTTCTTTAATTTATAACTTTTTTCTGCCCCAGGGCCTTTGCACATGGCTGTTTCTTCTGCCTCACATGCAGAAGGAATGTTTCTGGCATTCTAACTGAAATGTGGTCTTCCAGTTTTGCTCTCTTGTAATAATAGTAAATGAGCAACGCATGTTGGAGACACTGCTCTAAAATCCTTTTGTATGTTTATTTATTTAATCCCCACACTGACCCTGTGAGGGAGATACTATATGCAGTCCCACTTTACAGACCCAGACCGGGAGGCTCTGAGAGGACACACACCTTGCCCAGAGACACACAGCTGACTAGAGCTGGGATTGGAACCCAGGTCAGTGCGATTTCAGAGCCCACAATCTACTTCCCTGACACTGTGGGGAAATTTTCTATTCACAGTAGACTGTGTATGACCTTGCTTATAATATTTCTATAGGTCCAGCATTGGAAAAAAGCGCCAATATCCTAGGTAATCAATAAATACTGAACACACAGATCCGTGAACAAGAAGTAGTCAGGGGACAGCACAGACCATCCTTGACAGCATTCTCTGCTCCCGCACACAGAACATGTAAACGATTATACTTGTTTTCTATGCCTGCCAAAATAAATCACCACAGGATCGGTAGTTTAAAACAACATATTCTCCCAACCATTCTGGATGTCAGAAGTCCCAAAGTGGCGACAGTAGGTCCTTGCTGTGCAATCAAGGTATCAGCAGGGCTGGCTCCGTCTGGCGGCTGCGGGGGAGAATCCATTTCCTTGACTTTCCCAGCTGCCTTCCATACAGTCCTTGGCTCATGGTCCCCTCTCCGTATTCAAAGCCAGGGGCATAGCTTCTTGCTCTGGCTGTCACGTTGCCATCTTCTGTGGCAAATCCCCTTCTGCCTTCCTCTTCCAAGGACACTCCTGATAACATTTAGGGCCCATCTGGGTAAGCCAGGATCAACTCCCCAACTCAACATCCTTTACACATCCTGATCACATCTACAAAGTTCCTTTGACTCTGTAAAACAACGGTTCTCAACCTTCCTGATGCCGCAACCCTTTAATACAGTTCCTGTGGGTCACGACTCACAGGTTGAGAACCGCTGGTGTAAAATAGCATACTCACAGGTTCCAGAGATTAAAAGCTGGCTTTCTTTGGAGACCATGATTCCTCCTGTTACAATGATAGCTATGGAGCTAACAGTCATTGCACATTTACCGTGTTCTTAACTCTCATGGAGCTTCAGAGAGCACTCTTCTGATCACAATTTTCACAGTGCTATGAGATGGTGCCACTATTGTCATTTCCATTTATCTGAGGAGAAAACTGAGTCTTGGTAAGCAGCAGAGCCAAGACTCGAACCCAGGCTGTCAAGACCCAGAGCCTATGCAGTGAACCTCGGAGCACCTATAAGCACAATGGCCGCCCTGAGTGCAGACAACAGGTGGGAGTAACTTCCAGCTGAGTTTGGCAAGGCAGCTTCACAGAAAACCTCAGAATGGGCTTCAGACACACACACCCAGGCTGTCTCAGCATTGGTGGCAATGCCTCCGCTTCAGAACCTGGACACCTATGTGCCGGGAGGGCGGGAGGCTGTCTTCACTCAGTGCCCGCAGCTTTATGGTCTCTGCTGTGCAGACTGCTGTGTCTAGCATGGCTCCATTACTGTCAGCCCCTCTGACTCCAGAGCACTGCACCTCGTTAATGTATTATTTATTTTATTACCTTATCGTGGAAGTTGGTGTTTATAATCTGCTACTCTATATAATAGCGTTCTAATGCACACACTGCTAAATAATTTAAAAATGTTTACAACTGCCCCTCGGGAGCCTAATTCTCTTGCCCTGCTAACCAGGTCAACTGTTTAAGTCCAGTGCCACATGTTCCTCTACCGTAGAGCAGCACGATACAGTGGGGGCTGCCAAGAGGCATGCTGGGGCCATGGGGGGCCAGAGTCACCAGGACCTGGAGTGTGAGGGTGCTGTCCATCCCTCCACCTGGAGGGTAGAAGGCTGGTGAGATGGGCTCATGGCCTCCAAAGACACCTACCTCCTAATCCCAAGAACATGTGAATTGGTACCTTACCTGACAAAAGGGACTTTATGATGCCATTAAGTTAAAGATCTCAAGGTGGGGACGTGTTCCTGGATTCTCTGGGTGTGCCCTACACGTAATCCCAGGTGTCTTCATAAGAGGAAGACGAGGGCCAGAGCAGAGAGGGAAAGGCGATGTGGCAACAGAAGCAGAGAGCAGTCTGATTATGTTTCATCACTGATGTGGAAGATGAAAGAAGAGGCCACAAGCCAAGGAATCTAGGTGGCTTATAGAAGCTGGGAAAGCCCGGAAACCATTCTTCCTGGAGCCTCCAGAAGGAACCGGCCCTGCTGACACCTTGATTTTCACCTTGGAAAGCCCCGTTTCTGACTGCCAGAACTGTTAGGAAATCACATTTATGGTGATTTGTCATAACAACAAGGGGAAATGAGTACACTGTCTCGTGATCCACCTCATACAGAGCCTAGCCTATAAGGGCACTTGGAAAAGGCTGCTGGTGTAGACTCCACAGGCAGGGCATGAGGGAGCCCTGTGACCTGTGAGCACAGATAACAGTGTCCACTCCCACTGAGGCCAGCCTGACAAAATCCCTACAGAAGATCAAGATCTCCACAGAGACTAACGGGCTCCCTTCCTCTCCTGCCAAGCCTTTGGCAGGTGACACATATGACGACTTGCTCATAGTGGCACACATTTAATAAGCAGCAATATCCCGATCCCAGCCAGACTCCAGAGAGTTTGGCAGACAGGGCTTATAATCTCCCCAACAGACTAGAAAAGTGAGGCTGGGAGAGGTGAGACTTGTTGAAGAGAGTTCAGCGAGTCGGGCAGACTTGGACTCATGTACACCTGTCACCCCTGTCGGGCAGACTTGGACTCATGTACACCTGTCACCCCCATGAGGCCGAGCTCAGATGTGCTTTGCTTAGATGAATTTTCTTTCCTCTTTCTCACAAGCTAATTCACCCTGTCAGACAGCAGAAACAAAGAAGCCAAAGGTTCAAATGGGTCCCTAATTTGATCACTGAACCATGAATAATTGATCACTCTTCCTTGTAACTATAGGTTGGGGGACAAATGCCTCTTCCTCTCTCATCTGTCATCTATATGGTCTCTGGTCAGCCGGTCAGTCACCAGCCATGATTGAATGCCTGTCCCTTGCCCCCTTGGCTCAGGGATCAGTTACACATGCCGCTAGTTTAGTTCTTGGTCTTGGGGACCCCATGGCTGCCCAGTGTGCTCATCAAGGGCCAGGAAAGCCAGAATCAAGGGGTGGGTCCAGGAGGAAGACTCCTGCCATCCTTTGGCTCATGGCTTCTTTGGGAGAACAGGCAGGAGAGAACATTAAAGTAGACATGGTTCATAAAGAAATGAGCCAGGGCTCTCCCGTCCCCATCCCCACCATGGTAACACAGTAGGTTGGTTGGGAATCTCAGTAGCCTTTTATTTGCTAATGAGATTTTCCCATGAAAGTCATGCTCTTAAATGCAAAACAGGTGGAGAATATCTGAATGCATTGTAAGGAGGGAATGTTCTGGTGGCAGACAAAGGTCCCCTCTCTACCAGGGCATTACTGCTGTGGCGTGTGGTTGTCACATCCTTAAGGTTAGAATGTGGGCTTGCATCCAAACCTTCCTTCACTGGCTTATCCCATGAACATACATTGAGGACCTATGTGGTGCCAGGCACAGCTGAGCCCTGTAGAGCTGACAGTGAAAGAGCTCACACTGTGCATGGGGATGCTGATGTCAGCAGACAGGTGCAGGTTGAGTGCCCAGTGCTAGGGTCAAGGGCAGCCCAAGGGCCTGGCCTGTGAAAAGGACTCATCCAGCCAGGGGGAGTTCCTGGAAATGTGAAATCCCAGTCCTGAAAGACAATTAGGGGCCCATCAGGTCAAGCGAACAGGAAAGTTGCTTTTATTAAAAACAAACCCAAAAGGGAGAGAAGATACAAGATGTATCCTTTCAAGCTGAGTTAATGGACGACTTGCAACCTTAGACAGCAGGTCAGACCTTTAAGATGCCACGTGGTTTGAGTAAAGTGAGAGTCTCAGCTTTTTCAACAGCAGCACTTGTTTAGTGAACCCTGCTATGATAAGCCTTGACTGGGCTTTGGGTATGTGGCAATGGCCCAGGCACCATCAGCCCCTCCAGGAGTTGTAAAGTAAGATACGCCTGGGGACCCACAGGCAGACAGGGCATCTCATCACTTTAGGGCTCTTTGCTCATGCATTCATCATTTAAGTGCTCCTCAGGGCGCAGGTGCTGAGGAAGGAACTCAGCCCAGAGTTCCTTCTTCTGGGAGGAGAGCTCATTCCAAGCTTGGGTCAGATTTTATAAGAGAAAGAGCTCCCAGCTGACCATCATGACAATGGCAGCAGGAATTAGCCTCAAAGACTAAGAGCCCTAGAGACACTTAGGGATGGTGACTCAGCCAAGCAGAAAATCAAGAGATTCGTCCACCAGACTTCCACCCTGTCAAAGCCTCAAAATGTCCCTTTTTAATAATAAAAGAGACTCAAAATACCAGATCTTGGCTAGATGAAATTGTAATTCTCTCTCAGGTAAACAGTTGGGGCATAAACAGTGCAGTGCCGGAGGACAGCCTTACAGTATTATGGGCCAGGCCCCTCCTGTCTTGTTCTCCTTGACTTCACAGCCAAGGTGGCAGCCAGGATTTCTACCAGCCAGATAGGGGACAGCGCGAAGAGGCGGGGTGTGTGTTTACTCTGAAAAGGCAGAAGGGGGAATTTAGCCTGTCCATTCCCTCCCGTCCCCACTGGGACTCAGCCACACCTGGCTGCAAAGAAGGCAGAGAAGTGCACTTCTCATTCTCAGGGGCTGTGTGCCCAGCTAAAACTCTATGGCTGTGGAAGACGGAGTGAACGGGTGGTGGGACAAGTGTCTTCCACAAGCACCTTCTAGGCACATGCAGCGCGGTGGGGGTGCTAGGAAGACAGCACTGCGGGAGTGAGTCCCTGTCCTTGAGAGGCCCCACACGAGATAGAGAGACAGACCAAGTAAAGCAAAAAATCATAGTTTGCTCTCGTGAGTACCTGTGTAGGGGGCCTGGGAACCCCAAGGCTGGGCAACTGGGTAGGCCTGGCAGGGAACATAACAAGGGTCAAAGGAGGTGTCCTGGAGAAGGTGGCATCTCAGCAGTATCCAGTAGCCACCGCTTCTCTCTTGTCTTCTCTGTATCTCAGAGCTCTGTAACCCAATGTGCGGTGTCTCCCGCCACCCCAGTGTCACTCCACCTTCTCCTCTCCTCCCCTCCCTTCTCCCCTGCTCTGCTCTCCCTCCCTCTCCTCTCCTCTCCTCTCTTCTCCTTTCCTTTCCTCTCCTCCCCTCCCCTCCCCTCTCCTCTCCTCTCCTTTCCTCCCCTCCCCTCCCCTCCCCTCTACTCTCCTCTCCTATCTTCTCTTCTCTTCTCCTCCCCTCTCCTCCCCTCCCCTCCCTGTCCTCTCCTCTCCTCTCCTCTCCTCTCCTCTCTTCTCCTTTCCTTTCCTCTCCTCCCCTCCCCTCCCTGTCCTCTCCTCTCCTCTCCTCTCCTCTCCTCCCCTCTCCTCTCCTTTCCTCTCCTCTCCTCTCCTCTCCTCCCCTCT
>CAUYRH010056660.1:0-21909 GCA_963574655.1 Perodicticus potto
GATATTTGCAGTTTATGCTTCTGACAAAGGTTTGATAACCAGAATCCACAGAGAACTCAAACTTATTAATAAGAAGAGAACAAGTAATCCCATTTCATTGTGGGCAAGGGACTTGAACAGAAGCTTCTCTGAAGATGATAGGCACATAGCCTACAGACACATGAAAAAAACGCTCATCATCTTTAATCTTCAAAGAAATGCAAATCAAAACCACTTTGAGATATCATCTAGTAAAAGTAAGAGTAAGAGTAGCCCATATAACAAAATCCCAAAACTATAGCTGTTGGCATGAATGTGGAGTAAAGGGAACACTTCTGCACTGCTGGTGGGAGTGCAGGCTAATACATTCCTTTTGGAAAGAAGTATGGAGAATACTGAGGGATCTAAAAGTTGACCTGCCCTTTGATCCTGCAATTCCTGTACTAGGTGTATATCCAAAAGACCAAAGATCACTTTATAACAAAGATATTTGCAGATTGTTCATTGCAGCTCAATTCATAATAGCCAAGTCAAAGAAGAAGCCCAAGTGCCCATCGACCCATGAATGGATAAATAAATTGTGGTATATGTATACCATAGAATATTATGTAGCCTTTAAAAGGCTGGAGACTTTACCTCTTTTACGTTTACATGGATGGAGCTGGAACATATCCTACTTAGTAAAGTATCTCAAGAATGGAAGAAAATATATCCAATGTACTCAATACTATTATGAAACCAATTTACAATCACTCACACTTTCATATGAAGAATAGATCACAACTATGGCCCAGGATGAAGGAGGGAGGAGGGTGGTATGGGAGGAGAAGGGGGAGGTCAGATTGAGGGAGAGTGAATAGCGGGATCACACTTATGGTGTTTATTGCAAGGGTATACGTCGGATCTATTGAGTATAGACTATAAATGTCTTAATACAATAATTAAGTAAACGAGATGAGGTATATATTAACTAGTATGACATAAGCATTCCTAATTCTATATGAAACCAGCACATTGTACCCCATAAATGCATTAATGTATACATGATCTATGTGTTTATGATTTAATAAAAACAAAAAAAAATGAAAAAAAAATAAAATGAAATGAGGATATGATCCTACCTCATAGGAGTGAAAAAAGAAAAAGACTACGAGATGGATTATGCTTTATACAGCTTTATCTTTTCACTAAACTAAAACACTATCTCTTTCTTCTAGGGGACAATAATAGACAGGATTCCTTCCAAATCCTAAAAGTACCCCTATGTAATTTTATTCTAGATATTTCTAAGTCATCCTGGGGGTGGGGGTGAAACAAAAATTCTTTTTGAAGCAACATGGCATTCCTGCTCTGAATATTGTTTTCTATAGCAAAATTTGAGGACCATTGCCTCTTGCATTCAAAGGAAGTTATGAAAGTGGGTGTTGGGGGTAGGGAAGAGGGGAATAGGTGGCATAAGATATAACTCTGATGGTCTAACTGAGGCAGGACAATTGAATGAGCTTTTAAATTGCAGCAAAGTATGAAAGAGGCAGTCCCCAAAGCAGTTTGCCAATTTTTTTATACCAAGGTAATGTGTCTGGTGGGTTTTCCTTTAGATTGCAAAGATCTCAAACTTAATTTTAACAGTGGGTAATTCTAGCATTTTCAAATACACAAAAAACACTTTCTCACTCCCCACCACAATATCTAAAGTAGATACACGACAGGTAGAAATAGCCCTGGCATGCGAGGGTGGCCATTATTGTCAGAGACTACTGGCCAGCTCTTCAAACACAGGATATCAAAGCAGCAATTCCAAAGCACACAACACAAAATTTCTAGCTCTGCCTTTAAGTTACTATTCATTTGTTGCCATCCAAGCAGAAAGCCTATAAATAAATCACTTTAGTTATTTATCTGACTCCTGTTCAGGAGAGAAAAGATACATAGTTGTTGCCATGTACCTGGTTGGTATTCAAGGTGAAATCACCAAAAGGAAATTTTGATGCACCAAGGAGGAGGAAGGGGAAGCAGCAAGAAGTATAAATAAACCGGCGTCATCACTACCTGCTCACTGAGACAGCTTGGAGCCGAGCTCACCTTCCTGAAGAGGCAGATGATCCCTGAGTTGCAGGAGTCTTATGTCCATCACAGAACCTCCTGTGCATTCTCTCATCACCAGAATCACCACATGCACCAGTGTTTTATCTGAAGACTGAAAAAGGTTTCAGGAATGATAAGTCACAAAAGCCAAATGTAAGACAAAGGAATAAAGTCCCTTCAACTCATAACTTGCAAGGAAGAGGCTATCTTCTAGGAGTTTTTGGAAGAAAGAACAGCAGTGTCTGGTCCACCCACTTCCCCTTTGTAACAGTGAGCAGCACTGCATCCCCCACATAAGAGAGAGGACCGAGCGTGACTGTGACGGGGTCCGAAAGGCCATAGACACAGTGATGGCTCTGCCCCTTGTCACCTTTATGTCTTTGGCAAGCTACCGCCCCTCTCTGATGCTCAGTGTCATTATGCTTAAACTCAGATTAATAATAAAAGATACAACAATAGCAATGCACTAAAAACTTACATGCACCAGGCAATGTGCAAGACACTTCACTAAGGTATCTCCTCCGTGTCTTTGAAACGATTCTGTGAACCCATGTTATTACTCATTTACAAATGTGGAAGCTGAGGCTCAAAAAGATGGAATAATGTGTCTGGGTTATACATGTAGTAAGTGTGGGGAAAGGATTTGAGCCACCATATGACTCTCAAATCCATATTCTGTCCATAAGTATCACTGCCCTTCTGGGGACATCATTGTTCCTCCTTCCCCAGGTGGTCATGAGAACCTCACGAGAAAAGGCATAAAAACCATTCTAAATGTACAATGTGAGTGTGACATAGTGATACAGGACAGGTGGCGCCCCAGGCATGACAGCCAAGGTTAGCTGGAGGACCTGCCACCTCCACCTTGGCGGTGCTGGTTCAGCGGCAGCCGGCAGAGGAACCAGCAGGCGGGACGATAGGCAAGGGGGGTGACCTCGGACCCCCACCTGAGGCTCTACCAAACGGGCCAGACAACTGCTGTGGAGACACCGGCGCCTTGGTGTCTCCTTTCCTTTGCACTTATGACCGAATAACGGAACCCCCATTTCCTATGCCTAGGTCAATTTCATGTAAGTTTCCTAGGTCTCAATTCCAAGAATGGACTGTGTCCATTCATTAATACATTCATTCACCTTGCTCCTGCGGAAGGGACTGTGTCCATTCTTTAATACATGCATTCACCTTGCCTCAGCGGAAGAGACTGTGTTCATTCATTTCCTGGCCAAGGAACCCATACACCTGTATATACCCCGAGACGGAGAGAGACGGAGAGAAATGGAGAGAGCTTTTCTCTCCCGACTTGAGTTCTCTCTCTCTACCGGGAGCGTTAGTGTTTCTGTATTCTTTTCTGTAAATAAATTCTGTCTTACCACTGACCAGTGGTCCACAGATTTATCCTTCAAATCACCAAGACCAATAACCTGAAATTCCGGTATCAATAGCAGTGCCAAGTCCCTTTCACCGAACAGACTACCAATAATTACAGGGAAAAAGAAGGGGAGAGGGGAGGAGGGAAGGAAGAAGGCGAAAAGAGAGGGAAAGAGAGAGAGAGGCGAGGGAGGGAAAGAGGGAAGATTTTTGTACAAGGAAAGAGAAGATGAAGCAAGGTTAACTTAGGCCAGAGGAGTCCTTAATTTTGAGGATGAGTAAATGATCACAGTCATGGCTTTAGTAAGGGGTGATTTACAATGCTCGAATCCAAAATCTTAGAAGAGGAAGAAAAGTTCCGAGGGCCAGATGTGCCCAGGGGATGCTGGGTGCTGTAGTGGGAAATGGTTTCCAGCATGTGGCACCCCAGGGGTTACCCCACAGGATTCCTTGGGAGTTCCTGGAGAATTCTGTTATTAGCTACCCCATAATATGATTCCGTAATTGTAGTCAGTTGATGCCAGAAGGAAAACCCTTCTTTCATGCAAAATTGGCCCTGACTCACGCCCCAAAAGGAAGCTCACCAACCACGATAATTGACCCGGGGCTTCTACTCCAAAGAAGAATGTGGCCTTCGGGAGCCAAATTACAGGGTTACAGTATTTCCCAACCATAAAGACCCAGTCAGCCACTCATTATGAGGGCTTTTCTCCCTCCTTCTGCTACAAGTCTTTAGAATTTGGTGTGTTGTCCAAGACTATTTCTAGGAACTCTTACTAATCTCTATAGTATGCTAAAGTTGGGGAGAATGGGGTCTGCATCCTTTGTCTTTTCTTGTTTTAATCTGATGACCTTCCAGGACAACTAACTGTGGGGAAAAAAATGCCTTTGTCATTACTGATACCATACCATCGTCCCTTCCTTTCTCTGGCTTGGGAATGTAGTCTGTACTGATTACCAATTTCCTTTATCCTTTTGACACACAGAGTCACCTAATTACCCAATGAAGAACCTTCTCTTGGAATTTGGCCGCAGAAGTTAAACATTGATATACACACACACATGCACACATATAAATGAATAGAATGCATCCATGTAACACATTCTATTCATTTATATAGGTAGACAAAACAGTGGCCAAACATTTGGGAATGTTCTAGCACTTACAGAGTGAAGGCGATGACAATGTTCATGCTGCATAATAAAGTTGCTGCTTCAGATCTTCCCTGTTTTTAAGTATTCCCTGCCCCCCAACGTGTTTGCACTTGCAATAGCCAGTCAGCTCATATATAGGTGGCGCATATATACCCATAGAGAGAGAGAGACACACGTGTCTGGGGTATGAGTTTGTATGTGTATGAGATTTATGTGTATGTGCAAGTACATAACACATATATATACTCTGTATTTACATACACGTCATGTACATACACATAATACAAAAATATGTACATATACATGGAAAAATTTATGGTGATTCTTAACATGTAAGGAAAATTAGATGTTATCCCTAACTCATTTTCAAAAAACAAAAATTCAAAGGCAGCACCTGTAGCTCAAAGGAGTAGGTGCTGGCCCCATATGCTGGAGGTGGTGGGTTCAAACCCAGCCCCAGCCAAAAACTGCAAAAAAAAAAAAAAAAAATTCATAATTGTCTTGGTAGTCAGTGCGTGCATGTGTGCGTATAATCTTTTTAACTATATTTTATTTTTTAGAGCACTTTTAGGTTCACAGTAAAATGGAGCAGAAGATAGAGATTTTCCCATGTACTCTCACACATGCACAGCCCCTCCCCGACATAAACATTCCTCCCTAAGTGTGGCACATTTTTCACAACTTATGACCCTATTTTGACACATTATTATCATTCAGAGTCCATAGTTTATATCTCCCTCTTGGCACTGTACATTCTATGGGTTTGACAAATCATAATGACATGTATCAGTCATTTTTGTCTTTTTAGAAGAATAACCAGAGTCATCTGGTCACAGTAGTCCCATCTACATGATGGAGAGCAGCCTACTGGGACACCCCCAGTGGCAGAGCTCCTGGCTCTGAGCATCCCTGGAGCCTGGACACATCAGCAGTGCTACTGCACCTGGTAGAGGAGTGGGATGGAGCTACAGGGGAGAAAACAAAGGAACCTAAACGTATGAGACCCAAAATATAAACCTGGCCCAAAGTAGAAATAGAAGATTGAACTATTTTGTCAAAAGCTCAGCTATTCCTGGAAAAGAACAAACTATAAGAGTAAGCAGGAGAGTCAGCAGCATGGGGTGTGCTGAGCTAGAATAATGCCCGCAGCTCTTACTTGCAATTGTGGTGTGTGTGTGTGTGTGTGTGTAGATGAAATAAGGTTTTTGTCTGAGGACTAATGTGCTGTTAAAGGCATGGGCTGAATCTATGCCTGGGCTCATTCGCACAAACAGGTGTTTGTCTAATAGGAGCTCCAAAAGAACAGAATGGAGAGAATGAAAAGAAAGACAATGTATGAGCAGAAAATGCCTGAGAATTTTCCAGAATTAAAGAAAGACATGAATCTTTACATTAAAGAAGGATTTCAAGTTCTGAGGAAAATAAATGAAAATAAATCTACATCTAGATAGATATGAGTGAAATTACTGAAAATACAAAACAAAGATGATCTTAAAAGTAACTAAAAAGGAGAGGCAGAAGACCCAAAATGAAGGAGCCAACTGATTCCACCACAGGACCCACCAGGAGACATAAGGAAGCCATGAGACACATGCTGCTTGATGACAATGATACATTCTGAGAAACATGTTGTTCGGACATTTCATCATGTTTGAACATCATAGTATGCTTATACTACCAAGATGGCACAGCCTGACACACACTAGGCTACATACCCACACAGCATGTTGCTGTACTGAATACCGTAGGCAATTATAACATACTGGCAAGTATTTGTGTATCTAAACATAGGAAAGGTACAGAAAAAGTACTCTATGGGACCACTGCCATAAATTCAATCAGCATTGACTGAAATGTTATGTGGTGCATGACCATGTCTTTGACATGCCAAGAGAGCGTAGAGTCATTCTACCTGTAATACCATCAACCACCATTCAAGTGTGAGGATACAATGAACACACTGCAGATAGGCAATCAGAGTTTACCACCCACAAACCTTCTCAGTGAAAGTCCCAGGAAAGGCTGACATGGTCTCACACCAGTAATCCTAGCACTCTTGGAGGCTGAGGAGGGTAGATTGCCTGAGCTCTGGAATTCCAGACCAGCCTGAGCCAGAATGAGACTCCATGTCTAAAAATAGCCAGGCGTTGTGGTAGACACCTGTTGTTCCAGCTACTGAGGAGGCTGAGGCAAGTGGATCACTTGAGCCCAAAGTTTGAGGTTGCTGTGAGCTATGACACCACAACAATCTATCCAAGGTGACAAAATGAGACTCTGTTAAAAAAAAAATCATATGGTCTTTGTTTTTCTTCTGTTCATATGGTGAATTACATTTATAGACTTGCATATGTTAAACCAAACTTGCATCCCTGGGATGAAACCTACTTGATCATGATGTATGACTTTTTTAATGAGAGGCCTTAGTCTATTGGCTAGGATTTTGTTGAGAATTTTTGCATCTTTTGCAACTATTTTATTAGTGAAATTAGTCTGAAATTCTCCTTTTTAGTTGGGTCTCTTCCTGGTTTTGGTATCAGGGTAATGATTGCTTTGTAGAGCATGTTGGGGGAGATTCCTTCCTCCTCAATTTTTTGGAATAATTTCTACAATATAGGAATAAGCTCTTCTTTGAAGGTTTGATAGATTTCTGGTGTGAAGCCATCCAGACCAGGGAAGTTTTTTGTTGGGAGATTTTTTATTGTTTCTTTGATCTCAGTGCTTAAAATTGGTCTGTTCAGGAGATCTATTTCTTCCTAGCTAAGTCTAGGGAGAGGGTGTGATTCTAAGTATTGATCCATTTCCTTCCCTTTGTCAAATTTCTGAGCATAGAGTTTCTTGCAGTATTCAGAGATAATCTCTTGTATCTCTATGGCAGATCCTCTCAATAGATGCAGAGAAAGCATTCAATAAACTCCAGCATCCTTTTCTAATTAGAACATTGACGAATACAGGCATAGGTGGCACATTTCTTAAACTGATCAAAGCCACCTATGACAAACCCACAGCTAATATTTTACTGAAAGGAGTAAAACTGAAAGCTTTTCCTCTTAGAAGTGGAACCAGACAAGGTTGTCCTCTATCACCACTGCTATTCAACATAGTGCTGGAAGTGCTAGCCAAGACAATCAGGCATGAGAAGGAAATAAAAGGCATCCAAATGGGAGCAGAGGAGGTCAAACGCTCCCTCTTTGCTGACTATATGAACTTTTACTTAGTGAACCCCAAAGACTCAACCACAAGACTTCTGGAAGTCATCAAAAAATACAGCACTATCTGAGGATATCAAATCAATGTCCACAAATCAGTAGCCTTTGTATATGCCAATAACAGCCAACATGAGAAGCTAATTAAGGACACAATCCCCTTCACAGTAGCTTCAAAGAAAATGAAATACCTAGGAATATACCTAACAAAAGAGGTGAAAGACCTCTATAAAGAAAACTACACACCCCTAAGGAAAGAAATTTCAGAAGATATTACCAAATGAAAGAACATACCATGCTCATGGCTGGGAAGAATCAACATTGTTAAAATGTCTATACTTCCCAAAGCAATCTACAGATTCAATGTCATCCCTATTAAAATGCCAACATCATATTTCAAAAACTTGGAAAAAATAATTCTTCATTTTGTATGGAACCAGGAAAAAACCCATATAGCTAAGGCAATTCTTAGTAATAAAAACAAAGCCAGAGGCATCAGTGTACCAGACTGTAGGCTCTACTACAAAGCTATAGTGATCAAAACAGCATGGTATTAGCACAAAAATAGGGACATAGACATCTGGAACCATATAGAAAACAATGAGATGAAACTACCATCTTACAGTCACCTACTCTTTGATAAACCAAACAGGAACATACACTGGAGGAAAGCATCCCTATTCAATTAATAGTGATGGGGAAGAACTGGATAACCACATGTAAAAGACTGAAATTGGACCCGCACCTTTCTCTACTCAAAAAAATTGATTCAAGATGGATAAAAGACCTAAATTTGAGGCATGAAACAATAAAAATCCTCAAAGGAAACATGGGAAAAACACTTGACAATATCAGCCTGGTGAAAGACTTTATGAAGAAGACTTCTGTGGCAATTGCAACAACAAAAATAAACAAATGAGACTTAATTAAACTGAAAAGCTTCTATACAGCTAAAGAAACAACAATCAAAGCAAATAGACAACCTACAAAATAGAAAAGAATATCGGCATATTATGAATCAGACAAAAGCTTGATAACTAGGATCTACAGAGAACTCAAATTAATCAACATAAAAAGAGCCAACAATCCCTTATATCACTGGGCAAAAGAAATGAATAGAACCTTCTCTAAAGAAGACAGACAAATGGCTAACAAACATATGAAAAAATGCTCATCATTCCTAATTATTAGAGATACCGCCCCCCCCAAAAAACTAAAAACCCTGAGATATCAACTAACCCCCTTGGGAATGGCCCACATCACAAAATCTCAAAACTGCAGATGCTGGTGAGGATGTGGAGGGAAGGGAACATTTTACACTGCTCACAGGACTGCAAACTAATACAACCTTTTTGGAAGGAAGTATGGAGAACCCTCAAAGAACTCAAACTACACCTCCCATTTGATCCTGCAATCCCATTACTGGGCATCTAAACAGAAGAAAAATAATCTTTTCACCATGAGGACACTTACACTAGACTGTTTATCACAGCTCAATTTATAATCACCATAATGTGGAAACAGCATGAATGCCCACCAACCCAGGAATGGATTAACAAGCTGTGGTATGTATATACCATGGAATACTATTCAGCCATTAAAAAGGATGGAGACTTTACATCTTTTGCATTAACCTGGATGGAAGTGGAACACATTATTCTTTGTAAAGCATCATAAGAATGGTGAAGCAAGAATTCTATATAATCAATTCTGTAATGAGGACAATTGATGACCTAGTACATGGTGGGGGTGGGGGAAGGGAGAGCAGCAAGAGGGAAGGAGGCAGGGAAGTAGTTGGTCGAGGTGTGTGACACACCTTTTGGGGGTGGGACACAAATACAAGAGAGGCTTTACCTAACAAATGCAATCAATGTAGCCTGGTTCTTTGTACCCTCAATGAATTCCCAATAATATCAAAAAAAAAAAGAAAGTCCTATGAGGGCAGGGGCTTTTTCTTGTCTTCCTCACCATAGTCAATATTTGTTGAAAGAATGAGTTACTACAGGGTGTGCTTCAGTAACATGAAAAGTGAACCCAGAGAGATGGAGCCAGTTGTAAGTAATATAGGCGCACAAAGAAACTAGTAAACATGTTGGTAAATCTAAATAAACATGAACTATAAAATAATAATAAATTAAAAAACAACTAAAGGGGGTAAAAAAGATAGAACCGTAAATTATTTGACAAAAACTACATAGAACCTGTAAATGGGTGATCAGAGCAAATCAGCCAGTGGCTCTCATGTGTTTAAGGGAAAAATTGAGGCATTAATAACTTGGTATCCTGTCAGTCAGGCATGCATGCTTAAAAATGAAGTGGAAACCTCTGAAAGAATAGAAGACAAGACATAACTTTCATACTAGTAGAAAGAGAAAGGAAAAAAATGGGGGAGAACTCAAGAAGTTTAATGGAAACTAGAAAGGAGGGAGGGAAAGATTAGGAAAAGATGCTTGGTCAATAGAACACAAAACACACAATGTAGAACAAATCCGAATACATCATGAATCAGAATACGGGTCAGCAAAAGGGTGGCAGAATGTCTGGGAACATTCCAGTGCTTGTAGGGTGGGGCACTAATGTTAGTGCTCCATATTAAAGTTGCTGCCTCAGATCTTTGCCATTTTTATGCAGCCAATGACTCCAGGGCACTTTCGCTTCCAACATCTAGCACTTCCTGGGTGACTGGAGCCACCTGCTGCCTGGGTGGAAGGCAGAGAGCCTGGAGATGCCGGACAGGAGCAGGGCTCTGTGCAAGAGCCTACTCACAACAGCCTGATGTCCTGAGATGACTCTGTGACTCTGTATACCCAACACTCCCGAGCTACCCTGAGGGGTCAGGCTGAAGAGACCCTATCTGGGACTTGGTGTCAGATTGCACCCTACTGGGCTTTCGGCTTCTGCCTCCCTCCACCCCAACCCATCCTACCCCACCCCACCGTGCCTTAGAGATTTTTGGGTTTCCCCATAAGCACTTTCTAAATAAGCATTTGCAGCATGAAGCCTTAATTCTGGGGTCTGTTTCTGGGGAATCCAACATAAGACTCAAAGTTCTATTATAACTTAGCACATTCATAATACACAGAAGTTCATATTCCTCCCCAAATGAGCCAATATCATAGCATTGAATGTGAACCAAACTTAAAAGAAAGTATGAGATTTCAATGCGCAAGAAAACATTCACTTAGTAAGTGAGAAACTTTCAGCCTGTTTAACTGCCATCTTAGCTAATAGGCATTAGATTTCACTAAAGGACTTTTCTTCTCACATTCCTACTATACAAATAGATTTTATAAAATAGTTTGGATAAAGACATTCTGTTATTGGCTGTAGTTATTCATTCTCAGTCCTTACAGAGTACACCCTCACTCAATCGATAGAAAATCTCAATGTCTTAGGAGGCTGTGTACAGACAGCAGGAAAGACTGTGCATTCCCACACTGAGTAGCTTTGCCACCAGAACACTGGATTTTTCTTCTATATCTTATCTTCAGAAAGCTGACTAGGCTTTCATATTCAATTTCAGATTGGACTGTAAAACTGTCAACACCTTTCAAAGGGTATTCGGATGACACATTATTTTTCATTATGGCTTTCTCTATCTTGAAGTCTCTTCTTAATATCTCTTGCTAATTACATTTTTATGGAGCCGACAAGTCATTTTTTTAATGAATTATAATGGTTTCTGTGTTCATCATCTTCTTTTATATAAAAGAGAATTCATCTTCTAGGACTTAAAGTGTAGGTACTTATCAAAATGATTGTTTTCTGTTTTACCTGGAGTATAACATGTAGTGAAACACAGAGGCGGAAAAGGTACCGTTTAATGTGGTTTGACAAACACATGCTCCTGCGTAACTGACAGATAAGAAACATTTCTATCACTCTAGAAAGTGCCCTCTTGCACCTGCCAACAACATTCACCATCGTTCAATAACACTGTTCTTATTTCTTTCTTCATGATGTCAGATACGTGATCTGCAAACATTTTCTCTCCATTTTCTGTGGCTGGTCTTATCATTCTCTTAATGTCCTTTACAGAGCAAAACTTTGAGTTCTGATTAAACACAACATTTCCCTTTTTTTCTTTTATGGTTGTTTGCTATCTGAGTCTTAAGAATCTTTGTCTACTCTAAAGCTGCAGTTATCATTGTCTTTGTGTTTTCTTCTGAAAAATTCGTAATTTGAGCGGATGCGTCTATGACCCTCTCAAATTTATTTTTGTGTATGTTGTAGAGATCAAACCTCTTTCCTCTTCCATGTGGATGCCCAGTTATTCCTGCATCGTTTATTGAAAACAACTTCCTGGCCTCAATAAATTTCTTTGGCATAACACCTTTGTCAAAAATCAGTTGACCATACAAATGTGAGTCTATTTCTGGACTTTCTGTTCTGTTCCATAGATCTGTTTTTCCTTAAAGCCAATATCATATTATCTTGATTTCCATAGCTTTAAAATAAGTCTTGACATGAGGCAGGGTAAATCTTCACACACTGTCCTTCCTTTTCAAAATTGTTTTGGCTATTATAGCTTCTTTGGCTTTCACATATATTTTAGAACCAGCATGTAAATTTCTACAAAATACTATATTTGGACATGTAGATTCTATTAATCCATTCAGGGAGAACTGATATTTTAACAGTGTTAAGTTTTCCCTTTTTTTCATATTAATTCTAAAAATAAATAAAACACCTGGATTTTAAAACTTGAAATTAGAAAGTAGATGTGGGTGAAGAGTTTCTTAGTTTTTAGTGGAAATTTGATTACATGTTCAAAAAGTCATTTCCTAAAAGCAAGAATGTTGCAGTAAAGGGAACCAATTAACAGCCATTGCCAAGAGACCTTAAAATAAATATCTTAGGATTTTTCTCTCTGGACCCATGCCTTTAACCTGCCCTTTTTATTTCATAAATATTTGTTGAGTGCCTGCTATGTGCCAGGCTGCACTCTTGGCACAGAAGACATTGCTTTGACCAAAATAGACAAAAAATCCCTGCCTTCATGAAGCTCAAATTATTTTGGCAAAAGCTTTCCAATACTTCCATGCTTAAAGTCTTTGGAAGAGGTCCTCAACATATCTACATTATTCCAAATTGTCCACCATTAGATAATTAGATATTATGTTTGCAAACATGAAAAGCGTAAGCCGGATATAAGCCTTGTGTGTGAAAGTATACATGTGGGGGGAGCAGCGAGGGGCGGAGGCATAAGATTCTCAAACTCATTCCCTTATGATTTTAGCACATGAATGTTTTTGAACTTTGCTGCTTAGAGAGGAGCAAGCCTCCAGTTCACGAAATAATAAAGGTATTTTTCAGAAACCATGGAGATTAGCTCCTTTATTGTTTTCATGTAGAGAAGGCATACTTATTACAGTTATTTGCATATAAACGGAGCTTTATTGCTATCAGAAAATCCCTGTTCAGATAACTATATTTGATATTCTGTGTGGATTAAAAGGGATATAAAGGAGGAAGGAGCTTTTCACATGAATACTAAGTCAAAAGAGAAACTAAGCAAGAGGGTCATGGCAGGAGGAAGACCCGAAAGACAGAGTAAGGTCAAGAGAAGAAATTGTCAGCAAGAATCAGAACTACACTGATTCCAAATATAAAACTATTTTGTCATTATTTAGTTTTTTCAGAGCATCTGATCTTCTAATCTTTGAGAAAAGACATTTCCTCCTTATAAATATGTTTGTTCTTTTGTGATAGAGAAAGGCAGCAGAAAGGATTAAGAAGTAAGATCAACTTGGGGGGAAAACAAACCCCACCACACACTTGCATATTTCTACCAATAGCTTCATCTTTGAACTCTGGCAATCTAGCTTATACATTTTTGTAAATGAAAAAAAAAAAAAGACAGTAATGCACATGTGTAAAGAATCTACTCATAACCATGTATGTATAATCTTGAAGAGATATGATTATCCAAATCTTAATTCTCTATAGCCCACATCGCACACACACAAAGAAAATCTCATGTGAGTTTTAAACAGAAAATATCAATCCATTTCTAATAAACCGGTTTTAAACTAAATTTAATGAGACTATAAGCACAGGCCGATTGACTTAGTAATGTAATGTACTTGGGCTCCAATTTTTCATAATTAATTGTTCATTGCAAGGGATTGTTCTTGGGTTGCTTCACTCCGTTTTGATCATCACCTCATTACTGCTGAGTTCCTCACATCAATTTCTCATTCATTCCACATGCAGAAATTAATGAACAACTCAGAACATCTTTTATTTTCTTTGGGGGGAAATAGTTACTTTGGCAGGAAATGGATATGAGCAAATGGAATGACAGTCTGGAGCAAAGGAGACCTTTTCTGTGTGGGATAAGAGACCAGAAGATGAATCATGAAATGTCTTGGACTGGAACATCCAGAGGGAAGCAGCCTTCCAAGGGCCAAGAGAGAAGAAACTTGTGACCCTTTCTCTCATTCCAAACCGAAGAAGACAGAGAAGACAATTTCACCACAAGTAGAGAACAGAGCACCTTGGGAGTTTGATGCCAATGAGCAGTCAAACTTGACATAAAGCAGTGTTTCTTCCCAGGATACCATGATACAAGGTCTATTTTGCTATAATGAAAAAGACAGAACATCTGTTACATAAAACCACTGAGTGCCAGGGATGACACAGCATATCGCAAAGCAAGCCAAATACATTTTGCTGATGCAATGTCTGACTCTATCTCTAGCTCACTTCAGGGATCCACTGGGGAAATCAAGGCGGAAGATGCAAACAGATCCAGCACACTTCCAGCTACAATATTAACATTACATATTCTTGGAGAAGACCCTTAAGTCGTCTGGTCTAACCTTCTGCTTTTACATACTTGTTGAACAAAGGAGGCATAGGAAAAAGAAGTGACCTGCTCAATATCAGGCTGAATCTCTGGCAAAATTCTGAATAGAATTAACACAAATTTACTAATTACCTGCAAGGCGATGCTGTTCCCACATACCCCTGCCCACATTATGTAGCCCTCTGTATCAGGTACACATGAGCTTTAAAAAGAAAGCGTAGCTGAAATAATAATCATATATCATAAAATTCACATGCTGAAAGTGTACAACTCCGAGGGTTTTACTATGTTCAGAGTTAACGACTACAACCATATTTGGTTGATGGAAAGTGCCCACAGAAAATTTAAAAAAAGAAAAATGAATTGTCTTTTGAGATTCTGTTCATAAAGTCAGTACCCACAGAATTTGAACAGGGGTAAGCAGTGGCCCAATGCCTGGCCACTCTCTCACCACGGCAACTTATTCAGTTTTCAGTGCTGGTCATTGTCCATTCATCCCACCTTCCCAGTCCCCTTCTACGCTCTTGTCTGCACCAAAGGAGGGAATCATCTATCCGTGGCTTCACCCAGGTTTTCCGATCCTCTGGCTTGTGCTTGGCAGGCACCAGCAGGAGATTCAAGGGTGGAAGGAGTGAAGTCAGGGTGTTTATCCTCCTAGTTAGTAGCCAAGAAAAGATTCCCAACCCTACACAGATATACAGAATCCCTCTAGCAGAGGCAGAGCAAAATAAGAAATCAGGAAGGTTAAATCTAGAATTGTAATTTCCTCAGACATTTAAGCTGTCTGGACCACAGGACATAGTTTCTGTTTTTATTTGGCATTTTGATAGCTCTGGACTTTTAACCTGTGGACTAAGAGCACTAATATACAGAATGTACTTTTTCTTTTCTTTTTTTTTTTTTTGCAGTTTTTGGCCGGGGCTGGGTTTGAACCTCCAATATATGGGGCCGGCACCCTACTCCTTTGAGCCACAGATGCCACCCACAAAATGTACTTTTTCTTTAAGGAATTTATGATAAGAAGCGATTATTATACTCAAATTCAAATTTCTGTTTATGTGTTGTGGGGAGTCTCTACACACTTTCTTTTTTATTGTTTTTATTATTAAATCATAGCTATGTACATTAGTGCATTTAAGGGGTACAATGTGCTGGTTTCATATACAATCTGAACTATTTTCATCAAACTGATGAACATGGCCTTCATGGCATTTTCTTATTTGTATTCTGCATTTAGTAAGGTTCGCCTGTACCCTCCTAAGATGCACCGTACGTGTGGCCTCACCAATTACCCTCCCTCCACTCCACCCTCACCCCTCCCCTCCCTTGCCCCTTTCCCCATTTCTTGTGCTATAATTGGGTTATAGCCTTCATATGAAGACTATAAATTAGCTTCATAGGGCTGAGTACAATGGATACTTTTTCTTCCATTCTTGAGATACTTTGCTAAGAAGAATATGTTCCAGCTCCATCCATGTCAACATGAAAGAGGTAAAGTCTCCATCTTTCTTTAAGGCTGTATAATATTTCATGATGTACATATACCACAATTTAAGAAAATGCCATGAAGGCTATGTTATCCAGTTTGATGAAAATATTTCAAACTGTATATAAAACCAGCACCTTGTACCTCATGATTGCATTAATGTACACAGCTATGATTTAATAAAAAAAATTATCTCACTGTTTTAATTTGTTATTTTTTTTTTCAGCTTTTGGCCAGGGCTGGGTTTGAACCTGTCACCTCTAGTATATGGGGCCAGAGCCCTACTCCTTTCAGCCACAGGTGCTGCCCAATTTGTTATTTTTTTGATTAATAATAAGATTAAGCATCTTTTCATATAAATATATGTGTTCTTTCTTTTTATTATTCTGTACTCATATGCTGTTCTCGTTTTTTTCCCCTCAAAAATCAGTACCATTGTATTTTTTTCCTATTTTCAATTGTTTTCATCTTTCTGTACTAAACTACTGACTTTTTTTTTTTTTTTTTTTTTTTTGCTGTTTTTGGCCAGGACTGGATTTGAACCTGCCACCTCCAGTATATGAGGCCAGTGCCCTACTCCTTTGAGCCACAGGCACTGCCCTCATTGACAATTTTTAAATATAAGGTTTTGGCTAGAAGCTGAAAATAATTGTCTATATTTAATGTTTTGACCATATTTATGGTATTATCTATTATTCATAAATTTTATATATTTTGGTAAAATCTACCAATATTGTACTTTATACTTTCTTACCTTTATATTCTGGTAAGAAAAATGTTTTCCACTGTAAGATGATAAGCATATTCTTCTATCTTTATTTCTAGTAAAGATCTGACTTTTTAAAATGGTGAAATCTTTAATAAATTATCATTTTGTTTGGGGATCTAATATGAGATAAGAATTTAACTTATTCTTCTCCAAGTGGTTATGAACGGCCTCCACATCATTTGCCTTACTAACTCCTCCTTGCCTTACTAACTTTAGGTGCTATACTTAAAATTCAGTAACTACCTCTCTATTCACGAATCTGTTTCTGTACTTTCTCTTCATTAATCTGTCCATAGCAATACCGTGTTGTTTTAGTTACAGTTTGTTTAAAATATATTTTAATCTAGTAACAGAAATTCCCCTCTCATTATATTTCTCTTACAAAAAATTCTCAGCTATCCTAAGCACTTACTCTTCCAGATTAACTTTATTATCAATTTGTAATGATTGATGAAAACTGGAATCTTTCAAAATATGTTAACATATACTTTTTTAGGAGAATTGTCATTTTCTTTTAAGGGCATTTCCCTATTTTTTCTTATTGAGTATGTAGAGAATACAGACTACATTCCCTAAATGGCTGCATGAAAAGTGTAGATAGAAATAATATAGGCTAACAATGTAGGTTTTGAGAAAGAGTGTTATGATTGACTAGAAAATGACAGGTGAGTCGATGCAATAGTGACACAGGAAAGTAGAAAGGATGTAGTGGTTGGAAATAAGTGCACAGTGAGTGTAGGATGCAAGAATGAGCATAGAATGAAGGTGATTATAGAGGGAGGGAAGCGAGAAATAAGAAGAGGGAGAGATTACTTGAAGGGCAGGGTAAAATCACTGACCCAGGGCTGGCTGGGCAGGGAAGGGCTAGAGGGTATTCCACAGTCTCATTCTTGTTGTTTGGGGCTGCAGAGAGCTTGTTGTTGAGCTATCAGGTGGCTTTGGATATAAAGCCAGTGGTGGAGGGTGGGAATGTGGGATCTTAGGGGTCTGAGTTCAGTCACAGAAAGAAGCAAGATTAATGGCACAGGGTGAGGAAAAGGTGGTATGGGCAGGCAAGAAGGCCCAGCTCAGAACCCAGGGAATTTAAATGGAGCTCCACACAGGGGTACATGATTGGTATAAACCCACTGTGTCCTGAGCATAAGGACAGGAGCATAGGAACATTTCTGGCCATGGGGACCTTGTCAAGTCCCCTTCCCCACACTTTACCCCTTCTACCATCGCATTTTCTGGGGCCTGCTACACAGAGTACACACAATTGGCCCTCTATATCTGTGGGTTTCACGTGTGCAGATTCAACCCAGCATGGATCAAAATATTTGGAAAAGAAAAAACAACACAACAATAAAAATTAATATAAATAAAAATACTACAATGTAACAACTATTTACATAGCGTTTACATTGCATAAGGTATTGTAAGTAATCTGGAGATGATTTAAATATAGGAGGATGTGCAGAGGTTGTGTGCAAAAACTATGGGATTTTTTTTAAATTATTTTTTATTGAGTCATAGCTGTGTACAATAATTCAGTCATGGAGTACAGTGTGCAGGCTTCACATACAATCAGAGATATTTTTATCAACCTGATTGATATAACATTCATGATATCTTCTCATTTACTATGTGAAAACAATTTTGATCCATATTTAGAAGTTTTCTCCTGACCCTTCACATATGCACCACAAGTATGATCTCACCCTTTATCCTCTCTCAAAACTATGGGATTTTATGTAAAGGACTAGAGCATCTGCAGATTTTGGTGTTCCAGGGGTTTGGGAACAAATCCCTCACAGATACCAAGGGATGACAGTTTGTGTTTGATGTAACTTTCCCTGTCCTAGCTATACCCAATTTGTTGAGTGATGGACACTTGACCAAAGCTGAGTCACTCTCTCACTTCTTGGGGAGCGTTGGAGTTGGGACAGATGGAAACAGATGATCTATCTTTAAGCAAATGCATTCTATACATAAGGTTTTGAAGGTCTTTGTGACTGTTCAACCATGACAATTGAGAGGCAGAGGAAAATAATCTAACTTAAAAGAGTCTCAAAACATATGCACAGAAATATCAGAGACCGATTCATCCTTCTAGATTACTTGACCCAGCTGCATTCTGGACGTTGAGCTCAGTGAGATACTCCCGTATTCCCCATCTCACATAAAAAAGCTGGGTCAAACTGGGGTTTTGCTACAGAGTCAGAGAAGTTTCAATACAGCAATGAAGGAAGGTAAGGTGGGGAAGTCAAAAATTCCCTTCTTAATAAAAATCCAAGATTTATATTAAAGGACTGAAACGTCATTGGTGGAATTTCAGAAAGCAAAGATTCAACAGGTTCGATCTAGAAATAGAAGTCAGGGTTCTGCATTCAGCCAGTCCAAACTTGCCAGCTAAGTTGGGTGGAAAGAGCACTGGATAGAGAAGGAGAAAACCCAGGCCCAAGGTCATAGATCCCAGTGGCCTCGAATCAGACTTGCTCAGCTTCTTCAAAGCTGTCTTCAGAGAGGTTGAAACAGGGCAGTTGTGCCTGCTTTACTGGTCTTGACGCACTGGAAATTTTTAGGTGTGTGGCAGGGACCAGGTGGACCCAGTGGAATATAAAATACTCTTTTCCATGGACGTTGTTGTTACAGCTGCCTTCTAGAGCCCATATTATGGCACTGTGCTCTCTGGGGTACAGTGTTATAAGCTCAGTAGCTGATTGATGTGTTGTCACATAGGAAAGTAGGGGGCTGTGATAAGAGATGCATGATAAGGCTGGGGCCCTGGCAGGGCCTCTGGGTAGCACAGCTCCAAGGGGAGCCTTCTTACTCTGCAGGACACAACATAGCCGTCGGAGTGAATGGGGCCTCCAGAGTTGTATGGGCGGCAGTCCTGATCCCAGGGTCAAATATAAAGAGAATGTTCCCTCTCATGCCCCGGTGCTGGCAGTGAAAGGGAACACTGGTTAAACATAAAAGCAACCTTCAACTTGAGGAATTCCCCTGGCAGCTTTGTCACAGCTGCGTTGTCCAAACCTTTGGGCAAAGGCTGAAAACATTAGGAAAAGCATGGATCTGGCTGGTACCTGAAGGCACACACCCCATAAACTGTGTCAGCACCCCATAAACATGCCACTCTTAATGGCAAGTGCATGTCCCTATTCACCACCATCATTTATTCTACTATGAAATCTCTCGGAACTTTATTTCCAGAATTCCTTTTATCTTAACCATTAAACAGCCTTGGAGAGATATTGAGGTCAGCTGTCGTGGACCTGAGTCATAGCTCCCCCTGACCTCACCTGAGCAGTCATCTAAATAGCGGCAAAGACTCGTGAGTAATGAGAACAGCCTTGTGACAGGCTTCCTGGATGGCTGGCATGCCCTGAAAGCTGGAACCATCCATCCAGTTTATCAGAGTTCTCCCTCGAATAAGGATACTTCGAAACATCTGCTTGGGTGAGCTGAGGAACACAGGTAGGTGCCTGGAAGTTAGAAGTGCCTTAGCAAGACATGCACAAAGATAGAAAGAGGGTTGCACAGCCAAACATACACCCAAAACGTGATGTGACACTGTGGGAATTGTGTCAGGAGGACTCAAGTTGGGAGATAACCTGGGAGTTGCAAAACAACATGAAACAAAAAAAAAAACCTCAATTCAATCAAGTAACACCTCAAGGGGAAAACAAAACAGAAAAAGTAATGAAAAGAGGTTGTGGATTTTTTTGTTTTGTTTTAATGCGGAGCAAAAAGAATAAAAGAAGAGGTCCCTGGCTGAGTGGGGAGACCTGCCCCTGAGAAAACAGAGGCTTTTCCTGTGAGGCATCCAAATTTCTCTCAAGGAGAATGGTCTTCTCTCAGGAAAGCCAGGGCACACACAGCTGAGGTTGCTGATGTTGCAAGAGCCAAGGCAGGCAGCTCTCGGATAAACCGCACGGGCTGGGGTTTCAGGCCCACACTGAGCCCTGAGCGCTGGGAGGGAATAACTTGCAAGTGTGAAGACATAATGAAGCCAGTCCACCACTTTTGAGAAATTGTGGAGGATGACAGGTGGCAAAGATTGCAGGGACATTTTGTCTTGATTTCAAAACAGAAAATTCCTACAACTCTAGAAGACTGCCATTGCTAATCTTTTGCCTAGTTTAGGAATGGATTCTAACAAGGTATATGACCCTCTAAAAGTAGACAAATTCTTATTTGGTCAGGAATTCACATGGATTCATAAGAATAACTTATTTCGATGCAATTAGCCCTTCTCCCTTCCCTCTTTTCCTTCCTCCCTTTCTCTGTTTTTCTAAGTTCAAAGTTGGACAGATAAGGGAATTCCAGAGATAAATACACCTGTTTTCTTTAAAAGCTTCTGATATCTCTCGTTTTGTGACCACAATGAAAAATATGGGAACTGTATTTGCGTATAATTATATCATTAAATTCAAATATTATATTTATACGTTATATTAACACAAATATAATTTTAATGTGATTATGTTATAATACAGTAATGCATATAATACAGTATACTGTATATTACAGTCTAATACAATGTATTAGAATATATTATTGGTAATAACAGGATTAAATTAACATATAATGCTTTATTACATATTTATATAAAAAGAAGGAAAAAAATAGTTAAATGGCTAAACAATGGAAGTTGAATGGCCGAACACAGGATTTAACAGATTCTTCTTTTTTTTTTTCTCTTTTAAATACATGTATTTTATTATTCTTCATTACATTATTTCCTCCCCCCACCCCTCCGTGGTAAGACAGAATTGATTTACAGAAAAGAATACAGAAAACACCAAAGCTCCTAGTAGAGGGAGAGATTTCAAGTGGGGAGAGAGAAGCTCTCTCCGTTCCTCTCCCGGTCTTTCCCCGTCTCCTCCTCTAGGCCTCTAGCCTCAGGGTATATATAGGTGTATGGGTTCCTTGGCCAGGAAACGAGTGAATACAGTCCCTTCTGCCGGGGGCAAGGTGAATGAGTGTATCAATGAATGGACACAGTTCATCCATGGAATTCAGGCCTAGGAAATTCACAAGAAACTGACCTAGGCATAGGAAATGGGGG
>CAUYRH010056663.1:0-24601 GCA_963574655.1 Perodicticus potto
AAAAATAGAGACATAGACATTTGGAATAGAATAGAAAACCAGGAAATGAAACTAACATCTTACAACCACCTAATCTTTGATAAACCAATCAAGAACATACCTTGGGGGAAAGACTCCCTATTCAATAAATGGTGCTGGGAGAATTGGGTATCCACATGTAAAAGATTGAAACTGGACCCTCACCTTTCTCCACTCACAAAAGTTGATTCAGGATGGATAAAGGACTTAAATTTAAGGCATGACACAATAAAAATCCTGAAAGAAAGCAAAGGAAAAACACTGGAAGATATTGGCCTGGGGAAAGACTTCATGAAGAAGAGTGCCATGGCAATTGCAACAACAACAAAAATAAACAAATGGGACTTAATTAAACTCAAAAGCTTCTGTACAGCTAAGGAGAGAACAACCAAAGGAAATAGACAACCTACACAATTGGAAAGGATATTTGCATATTTTGAATCCAACAAAAGCTTGATAACTAGGATCTATAGAGAACTTAAATTAATGCACATGACAAAGCCAACAATCCCATATATCAATGGGCAAGAGACATGAATAGAACCTTCTCTAAAGAAGACAGATGAATGGCTAACCAACATATGAAAAAATGCTCATCATCCCTAATTATTAGAGAAATGCAAATCAAAACCACCCTGAAATACCATCTAACCCCTGTGTACCATCTAACCCCTGTGAGAATGGCCCCCATCACAGAATCTCAAAACTGCAGATGTTGGCATGGATGTGGGGAAAAAGAAACACTTTTACACTGCTGGTGGGACTGCAAACTAATACAACCTTTTTGGAAGGAAGGATGGAGAACTCTCAGAGAACTCAAGCTAGACCTCCCATTTGATCCTGCAATCCCATTACTGGGCATCTACCCAGAAGGAAAAAAATCCTTTTATCATAAGGACACTTGCACTAGACTGTTTATTGCAGTTCAATTTACAATTGCCAAAATGTGGAAACAGCCTAAATGCCCACTAACCCAGGAATGGATTAACAAGGTGTGGTAGATGTACACTATGGAATACTATTCAGCCATTAAAAAAAATGGAGACTTTATAGCCTTTGTATTAACGTGGATGGAGGTGGAACACATTATTCTTAGTAAAGCATCACAAAAATGGAGAAGCCTGAATCCTATGTACTCAATTTTGATATGAGGACAATTAATGACACAGTGGGGATGGGAGAAGGGGAGAGCAGAGAGAGAAAGAATGAGGGAGGGGTGGGGAAAGGAAGAACAGAGAGAGGGAAGGAGCGAGGTGGGTGGGGTCTTGGTGTGTGCCACACCTTTTGGGGGCAAAACACGATTGTAAGAGAGTCTTTACCTAACAAATGCAATCAGTGTGACCTGAAAAAAAAACTCTTCTTACTTCAAGTCTGTTGAGATTTTTTTCCCCCATCGAAAGAAAAATAGCCCTCGAGGAAAAAGATCTGATACTAATTCACATCTTGGTTTAAATATGCACCACCCAAGCCCTCTCTCTCGGACCACATTTTAAGTCCTATTAAACAATTGCAGAATAGAGGACTTTATCTTCTATTAAAGGAATTTTGGGAGTCAGAACAAAATTGGAGAGGTTATTTTGGGAACAGAAGGGCTCTTCCTCCATGCTTCTAAATTATGCCAACATAAGCATCCGCCTCTCCCTCCATGCATAAAAAGGGGATTCTTCTGGACATGAGACAGGTGTGAACATTCACGTAGGCATTCTGCATGGGAACAAGACCTGGACACCAGTGGATGGCAGCCTGTGGCTGACAGTGCATCTTCCTCTCAAAGCTAATGAACAGCTTGGTCATGACCCTTCTCACCAGGGAAAGAAATCTCACAAAGCCTTTTCCATCCATCCTGGCGACAAGCAGGAAGATGAACAATTCAGAGTTCTTCGATTAAATAGTCTGGAAAGCTAAAATAAGAATTTTTCATATTGCTTGAATATTTGACATATTAGCCCTCTAAACAGGTTTAGCTTTCCAAAAATTAATTTAATACTGGAACAATCTTTTGGTGAACTTTCATGCTCTTTCAAAACATATTTGTAAAAGTTTCAAAACAATTGTTATCTTAGCAGCTTTCTCCAGAATTCTTTTTGGGGAAGAATTCTGCTTTTATACAGGAAAATACTTTCATAAGTCCCTGAGCTTGGATTTGGAAGTATGGCACCCTGTGAGCATAGTCCAGCAGGAGACAATCAGAAAGAGAGTGGAAAAGGAAGAGGAAGGAAGAAGAGAGATAAAGGGAGAACACATAATAAATTGCTCAAAGAAATGACTAAGAGGAAGGCCAGGGGACAGCCCTATGGTCCGTGGGAAGCTGGTGCTCACGTTGGAGGATATTTAAAGCACTTCTAAAGGGATAGGCTAATAAGCAAATTAAATTCTTTATATTGTGGTATATTTAATTATTTGCTTTC
Source organism: Perodicticus potto (assembly GCA_963574655.1). Taxonomy (NCBI): domain Eukaryota; kingdom Metazoa; phylum Chordata; class Mammalia; order Primates; family Lorisidae; genus Perodicticus; species Perodicticus potto. The sequence continues at coordinate 2,427 of CAUYRH010056663.1, forward strand.
ACAAACCTTCAAAAAGACCCATAGGAGTGAATTTCTATGGAAATTAGGGAACAGAGTTATGTGGAATGAATAATATTCCTACAAGGTAGCTCTTATCATTCCTATTGTAAAGATAAAGACACTGAGACTCCACGAGACTTGCCAAGGTGTTTCCCTGAGTAGATGAGCCTGGAATTTGGACCCAGTAGTGTCTGACTTGACTATCACATTGTACTGCCTCTGAGTTAGGCTTACAATGGGGCTGCTTAGGATGCATGACCAATCTGAAATTCAGTGTAAATTGTTCAGCCTGAAGGTGCTTATGAGCTTGTAAGTCCCCTGGAGATGTTCAGAAATCTTGGGAAAGCATTGGTCCTTCCACAGAACTGCGAATGGAGGAATCATGTCAGTCATCTCTAAATTACCCAAGTCATATCTGAAGTTATCATCTGAGTTACAAATCATCTATGCAAAGTGAGATCCACACAGTCTGCTGAATTCTCTGATCCTTGATTTGCCTCATCCAACTGAACAGTCTTCCAATAAACCTCAAGGCAGCTCTTGGAAGGGCAACTGTGATCTTTTAAAAAATAGTTCATTTTACATCTACTGGAAAGATGTGAGTTTGAATGACATTTTCTGATTAAAATATATTTTCCAGAGCTCCTAACGTTTGCAAGTGGTTCTCTTTTTTTCCGGCTCCTTTCAACTTCTGCACACAACAAACAAATCAAGATCTGTCTTGTTCACTCCGCAGATCCTTAAAGGAAGATTTTGAAAGGGATGGAAACGGGAGGAAAGAAAGTTAAAAGGGTAGCTGATTCGATGCTGACATTCCTGGTTTCAGGATGAAAAGACTGCTCATCCCCAAAAATTCCTGGGGGGATAGGAGGGAGAGAGGGAAACAAGATCCTGTTGTTTGTACAGAGCTGCTCACAAATGTTATATCATGAGGTCAGATTCACATGCTGAGTAAACCTCGAAGAAAAAAAATCCCAAGGGATTCCATAGGATGTGAAAGTAGGCCCAAAACTCCATTCCTTGTCACTCTGTCCCAGAAGACCTACACATCAACAGTTCTAAAACAGAGAGGGGGGATAGTTAGTCTCCTTGAAGAGCCACCCAGATGTCTAAGTTCATCTAAATTTATCTACAATTCCCTATGGCTATTTATAACTTCTTTTCCATAGCTTTAGGCTCTTAAAAAAGGCACCGATTTCAGGGAGGCATTTCAGAGAGGTGAGCAGAGATCTGAGAAATGTACACATGTTTCTACTAGTCTGATCCTATCCCCAAGGCCAGATCGAGTGGTGTGGTTTGTGTAGCTTTAGTTTTCCACAGCTTGAGGAAGGACAGGGTCAAACAGAATTGTGTCTGGCCCAGCAGCAATGAAATAGTAACAATTTCTGCTCAGAGACCAAACCTACAGGCCCAGGTGATGGGGAGGATGACGCCAATTTCTTTTAAATATTTACTCTATGCTAGGCACTACCCCAGAGACTTGACATACATTATTTCACTAAATTCTCACACTATTTCTGTGAGGTAAAGACCCATATAAGTGGATTTTTTTAAAAGTTAAGGGGAAAAGTTATGTTAAATGAATAATAATCCTATGAGGTAGCTCTTCTCATTCCCATAGTAAAGATGAAGAAACAGAGGCTGAGCAAGTAAAGGTGTTCTGGCCGGTAGATGAGCCTAGAATTGACTTCTCAGGGGTTTGACTAGACCACTGTGCACACGGTTGCCTGACGGAATCGTCCCTCCTCACTGAAGTGGAATGTAGGGCCGGGGATAGAACCGAGAGTGGCCTTCAGCAAAACCATGCATTATGTAAGGGGACAGCCAGCATTTCTCTACCCCATAAAGGTCCCTTCCCACAGTGGAGCAAGGATTCTCTTCTTCCCTCCATCTGATGCCTATCATGAAAATTGGCGTTCAAATCAAAATTTAATGCGCTTACTCAAATTACACAAACTATGATAAAAATGGCTAACTGGCCCCTGATGAAATTTGGACTCTCCACAGAGAGCAAAATCTTGAAACTAGCAAATTTTCAGATTTTCAGAGTTAAGTGAGTAGAAATGTTTTTAACTCAGAATGTGGGGAGACAGGTAGATTTCACCCCTAAGTCAACTCAGTTGGTGAAATCCTCATGTACCCGGAAGTGTGCTGTGAACTGGAAACCTATAATATATTGCTGCACCCATTCTGAGTTTCCACAGGTCCAACTTCAAAAACTGCCAAACTTCATTGCCAAGAAGGCAAGGAGTGATTTACATACACGTGGGTACTGTCTTCCCCCACAATTTCTTCAAAACAGGCTTCAAAATCTATGAGAAAGTGTCAAAAAACAAAACAAAACAAAAAAACCCCAACCTTTTGGGGACTAGGCCTTTGTCCTGAGGCTTTCTTCCCAGACATCCTGGCAGGGGATGAAAAAATGGTGCAGCCACCCCCAGTCCTGATGCCCTGGGGATTATAGTATTTGTGTTCGTCCAGGCTCTGTTCTATTCTGGATGCCTTAAAGACCCTTGCTTGCAAACTGCTATCCTTTTTCCTTCTTCTTATAATTTTTATAATGATTTGCTTGGTTTTAGACCATAAGTCAGACAGAGAAGGGGTGAATGCAGCGTGGGTTAGATATACAGAAAATGTCTTCTTTCCTCATCTCCTCAATGTCAAGAAAAATCCTCAGCCTAACAGAAAGAAAAAAAAGAACAGATCTCCTATTTCTGTGGGACATTAGGAACAGATTCCAAATTCCTAATGCTTTAAACAAAACTTAGGTCCTATATGTTTGCTCAGAAATTAAAACTCAGAGATATCACTAATCACACAATGCCACAGCTTTGTAAATAGCTTTAATCCACTTACAATTGTCCCATTTGTTCTAAATGTGCATTCCTGTCTTCCAAGGCCCATCATTTTCATGAGTCATCCAGTTGTGAAAAGTGCAAGTTTTTAAAGGCTGACCTCCAGCCAAAGACTGGCTGGGCTCTTCAATGTTCACACAGACTTCTCTGGCCAGCCCAGTCATCAGTGTCTTGCTCCCTTATGGAAAAAGCTGGAAAGGCATGGAGTGAAGGGACCGGCAACTGACATGTACTGAGAACCCACTATGTACAAAGCACATAGCTGTGCACTTAAAAATTCAATCCGTGCCACAACCCTATGTGATAAATATTATTGCCTCCTTTTATCAGACGAGGAAACTAAGTCTAAGAGAGATGAGGTAATTAGACTAAGGAAATAAAAGCTAAGGGGAAGGTCAAGGTTGAATACAGTTCTCTACTTTGAAGTTTTGCTCTTCCTAATTCAATGCACAGCTTCCCCACACTGTGGAGCCTCAGCCAAAGACAGCTTTCAGAATAAATGAATCATTTGAAAGGACTCTACTCAGCCATGATCCTCATATTTCTGCAAGACCTAAGTAGCTAACGATGGCCAGAGCATGTGTCAACTCAGCCCTGACTTGGTGAGACATTTCTGGGCTTATTTACAGTACAGCATTCATTCTTGATTCATGAGCTGAGACTGAGCGCCGGGCGGACCCTGGCTGGAGTTGCCTCTGGCACCACAGGATCGTTGTTCTTTCTTTTGTCACTTGGGCTCACTGGCTATTGACTCCTTCCAAATGAAGCAATTACTTGAAGTCTATTAAAAGAAATTTCTAAAACCAGTGATTGCAAAATCCATTAGCGGTACAAAATTTGGAGAGTTTCCTTCTATTACTGAACTGAAGTTCAAGTAGTAGAGGCAAGAAAACAACAATAAGCAAACTATAATAGGCAAAACCCACCAACTGGCTATTTTGTTTTTGGTCTATAAATTATAATAATTAAAAAGGAATCAGCAATCCCAACCGTCAAATCACTGGCAGAGTGCCCTGTAAGAATCCATACAAATGCACGTAAGGTCTGCTGCTACTGTAGGGGTGGAGGTGGGGGACATCAAATAATTCAACTTAGGATGACAGAGTTATTCTGAACTAGTACTCAGCAGATGACAGGGGACAGGAGAGAGAACTGCACCAATTTAGTCTCTTCTACAGTGTAGGCTTATGCTGGATGAGTTCAGGTATTTATGTTATCTGATTCTTAAATCATAACAATCATCTAAAGTAGCTATTTTATTGTTAATTATGACCCTCATTTATAGACAAGATGATGATCATAATTTTTTTTAAGCAACTTATTCCAGGGATGAATCCAATCATTTAAATCTTTGTTGGTATCATGTAGTTCTGAGTGAAAAAAAGAAAACAAAACCTGTTGTCGTTAACCTCAGCAGGGTTTCCAAAAGACACAACTCAAAATAAACATCTATATGATGCTGGTTTGTGGAATGATCATATATTCTTATCACCTCTGTTACAGAGATCCCATAAAACAGATTTTTTTGTTTTTAGAAAAGAAAAAGCAAAACAAACTCATACAATCAAATGAATAGGAGAGAGATGAGATATTATAACAAATGTGTTTAGAATTCAAGGAATGAAAGAAAAGATGTCAACGGATGAAGTAAGGGGGATAAAGATACAGCCTTGAATTTGAGCAGATACTGTAGCCAGAAATAGCCAATATACCTGGAAGAATCAAGAAAGACTCTCGACTCCCAAAGGTGAGTGAAGGCAGGTGGACCCCGAAGTAGAAGATTATCATGATGTGATAACCCAGATTCTCACTCATAAGCAATACTAGAGAGTTCTTTAAGAGAAGAGAAGAGAAGAAACTGTTTGGGGGAAATACTAATGCCCATATAGTAGCCAGTCTGAGTGTTAGTGAGCCAAGATAAGGCCCTACTAACTCTTTACCTGGGCTAATGACTTAACTTGGTCTTAGACTCCAGCTACCTTGAATATTCAATGTTGTCATGGGATTTTTAATTTATGAAAAGTTATTTTTGTTCTTCAATTGCTCTTTTTTAAAAAAATAGGACATATTCTTCTTTTTATCTGTGTCACACTTTCTTAAGTGGTGCTGAGCCTCAAGTACAGTGGGTCCCATGGAATTCACCTTGTAGAGAGGCTACAAGTGGACACACCCTACAGGCATACACAGAGCTCCTGGGCAGCCTACTTGTTGCTCATTCTGATGTCTGGAGAGACAAACCAAAATCACCAGACATTGGAGGAAAGCCTACAATAAGAAAAGGGAAATGTCAAGATAAATAAACACATCAGCTGCTCTGAAGAGGAGAAGAAGAACTTGGAGAATAGAAGAGAACTTACAAAACAAAACTAGTTTAGTACACTCAAGAGCACTCAAGAATATGTGACAGGGATAAAAAGAAGAATATGTTATATTTTTTAAAAAGTTGTAATTGAAGAACAAAAAGGATTTTTTAGAAATTAAAAATGTGACAAAAGTGAATATTCAAGGTAGATGGAATATAAGGCCAAGTTGAGAAATGAAAAATAGAACAAAGGGTAGTAAGAAAGAATATATAAGCAAAAATTAAGAGGCATTAAAGATCAGTCCTAGGAGACTTGGGAATTACTGAATTGATTTCATTAACGGTAATTCTAAAGAAAGAGAACAGAGATAACAGGGTGGGAAATGATCAAAAATAAAAAAAGAACCCATTTGTGTGCACCGCAATGGGCAAAGACATCATAAACACGGGATGGTGAAATTTCAGAACACCAAGAGACTATCTCAAAACTCTGCAGAGAGAAGGATGTGGATAAACAACAGCTAAACCCTCACAGACCAGAGTAGGAAGCTATTAGCTAAATGTCTAAAGTCTACAGGAATAGAAGCAACAGTATAAGCATATTATGTAGGAAAACTAGTAGAGGACATAAAAACAGAAATAGTTGGAAATTAGTTATCATCTGTGAGGAATAGGTCTGGTGGAGGTCAGGGGGCCACAGGATGGAAGTGTGGCTTTTTGTTGTCAGTGTGCAAGTATTATCTGGGACAAATATATATACACACATCTAAAATATATGCACATATATAAAATATATGTCTTCAGAAGGATACCCCCTCCCAACCTAGAGCAGAACCTAAGGGTTATGAAGGGGTGTCCTTCTCCTTGGCATTCATTCCCATAGTGTGGTAGAAGGAAAAGAATGAGGAGGGAGGAAATTTACCTTTGTTTTTAAATAAGTGAAAACCCAGTGGTTACTTGTATTTTATAATATAACATTGGTATTTGCTGAAAATAAGGCACACTTAAAATTAACCAAATAACACCATTTTAATACCCATAAATGAAAACATAATACAGGAAGTCAAATGAAGGGGGAAATTACTTCTTACCAACATCAGTGTGTAAACACATACTGACAAATATTTATAAAATAGTTTAACTGTAAAAAAAAGTCTGAAGCTGCCATGAAAGTGAAACTTGCTTATTTCACTATTTAATAAAACTTTCTCACCCACAACACTTCTGTTAATAAAAGCTTGGCCTCCTGCCCTCAACTGAGTGGTTTTTACAGACACCCTTTTGGAAAATGTCATAAAGTGACTTCGCTGCCCAATAATTGTGTAGGACAAGATGGGCCAGATGACTTGTGGGTTGGTCTTAATGTAAGAATACATAATAAAATTGTCTTTTTCCCAACTCCTGACCTTGAAAAGCCATCATCTCCTTTCCCTCCTCCTTTATTTTCACAGACTGAAGAGATCAGGTCCTTGCTCCCCATCTGGCCACTCACTCATTCCCTCACCTATAAACCATGTAAGGGATGCCAGACACCAGGCTAGGCTCTGCAGATAAAAAATAGGACACAGACTGTCTCTCCAAGAAGCTTGCTGTCTAGGGGTGGAGGAAGAACAATGCACTTTGTCATCCTTTGGCCTGTAGTACAACATGCGGATTCTATTTCAAGGAAAACAGAAATAACTCGGAGGTGACAAAATCTTAGTGTCAGATGGCCACGGGCAGTGAATACCAGCAAAGCCTGAATGTAATGTAATAGTGATGGGATGGATGCCTAACACCCTGGAGACTTTCTTCCTTGCAGTTTAGAAGAAGTTATTGGCCACTATACTTCATTCTTTTCGCCTGCTCCTCCCCCACTGTATTAGTTTCCTACTACTGCTTAACAAAATTCTACGAACTTAGTGACTTGGAGTAGCACGCATTTAGTATCTCACAGCTATTGTGCATCAGGAGTCTGGGTGTGGCTTAGGTGAGTCCTCTGCTCGGGCTCCAACGAGGCTGCAAAGTGTTCTACCAAGCTGTGTTCTACTGGGAAAGAATCCACTTCCAACATTCACATTGTGGGCAGAACTCATATCCTGTGGCTGTAGGATGCAGTGCCCCAGCCTTTTCCTGACTGGAGGCTGGAGGCTGACCTCAGGTCCTAAAGTTTCCCCATCATTCCTGGGGATCACCTGGAGTTCGTCACTTTGAGGACTTCTTAAACAGGGCTGCTTACTCCATCAAGCCGTGAGAGAGGCATTCACCACTTTCCCAGAGTGGATTGCCTAGAAGCAAGTCGTAGGTGGAGGGTGCCCCATCCACACTCAAGGGGAGGGGAAAATGCATGGTGTGAACAGCGGAGGGCGGGAATGAAGGGGGCCACCCTAGGGTCTGCCCAGCACATCCCCCGTCAGGCTCACAGCTGGAGTGGCTGCCCCTAACATCCTCCCTAAAGTACATTCTTATCCTCCCCCTACAGAAAATTCTTCAGGTCAGAAAGGCTTTGTTACCTCCAAGTCCATGATTGTGCCTCACACGTAAGCTTGAATTAGTTGTCTTATAACATGAAGGCATTTCGATGTTGCCAAGCTCCTTCGCCGGGAGCTTCCTCTGCAGTATCTAGCAGTGATGTGTGGGGCTGGAGCCTGCATCTCATTCTGGATCCAGGCCCCCTGGTACGCTCTCCGTTCCTGCCACGGCATCTGTGTAGCAGCTCCACTCTCAGAAAAACAATTTCATCACAACTTTGGCCTTCTTGTTTTCCTTCCTTGACAGAGTGCACAGCACACTTCCCCCTGCCAGGGGCCTGCTTCCACCTGTGGTCTCACTGGCCAGCTTTGCCCACTTCGTCCCCTTGCTCTCTTCATTTTTCCACAAATACATTTTTTTCCCCTCAGGAGTCCTTGGTTTCGTCTTCCCGCAGCTCATCTGCCTCTAGGGAAATTACCAGCTGCGAGTTTAGCACAGGCTGCACCGGGCCCTAACTCGCAGGAATGTTTTTCACATAGTCAATTGAAAAGGCACCAGACTTAGAGAAAGACCACCAAGAGCAATTTATGCCCCAAACAGCTGCTGGTGCAGCCTAGTGAATGCAGTGCGGCCCGCCTGCATTTCTCACGGACTGAGCAGGAATCTACGCTTTTCTCACTGCGTTTTCTTTGTCTGTCTCATGCACGTGCTTCAACTCTCTCTTTTTTCCACTCCCCTCATAGTTTTTAGTTTTTACCAAATATTCCAGCTTCCATAGGTGAGACATTTTCTAGTCTCTACCATGAGGCAAAGATACAATCCATTACCTGATGGATCTCCCACAGGAGTCCAATCCTTTACTCTGCAAAGGGACCACTTAGAAAACTCTTTCTTTTTCTCCTCTTAATGGAATTCATCATGGCTCAAAACAATTCAACCAGTGTCCAGAAGTTTCTTTCTTCTAGCATGTTTAGCAGCAGGTAGAGTCAAATGTCCCTTCGTACCTATGGCTAACTCCCCATATATAGACAGGTTTGACGAAAATGAGTTTTTAAAACAAAATTTTGGTTAAGATCAGAAAATCACAAATGTTTTCAGCTTGAAGTTCTCACTTCTCAGTTAAACTGTTTCTATATCCTCTTGACCCAGTCTAAGTTACTGTTTGAAAGTCGTGTTAGGAGGAGGCTTGTTTATTTTCTAGGCCACCAGGAGACCTTCCCCAGGATATGATTTTTATGACTCCACATCAAATTCATCGGAAATCTTGAGTGCACTGCTGTGCATATTGGCAAGAATAAACCTTGTTTAGATGTTATGATGTAAGAGACATTGCTTGCTGGGCTTATTCTCAATAAGTAATAAACATACAGCCTGCTAGTGTTACTTTTATAGAGACACAGAAAATATATATTGAATACAATAACTACATATAATATTTTATAAATACAGAGCACATTATATGTTTATCATGGTATATGATAAATACCTTGGTCTGTCTAGTCGTTGGTGAAAAGAAAGTTACTATATGCTACTTTAAAATAAATGAAAATTGGTTAGGTCTATCTGCAGGGAGGGTGGCATTGCTTGCAAACTATGAATAGCCCAGGACCTGACATCTCCTGTAGCTTGAATGAGGAAGGGTCTGCCTACGAAATTCCCCAGACTGGCTGGGTGCAGGCTCTGCCTTTTCCCCTCAGATATATTCTGTGCTCAGGCAAGTTTCTTAGCTGATGCCTCCATTTCCCCACACATAAATTGAGGGCAGAATGGATTATACTGCAGCTCTGAAGGCCTTTCAGGAGGGTGTGCTATGATGTCAAGGTCTTATTAGAGGCCTTACGGAGAAGGTAGCTTCCTTCTCCTAACTTGTGAGAGCCAGCTGCAAATGACTGTGATTTAATGAGTTATCAAGACAGTGTTATTGAAAAAGCAATGAGATCAGCACTTCCACATCAATAAATGGGTGACATTGCCTGGGAAAGATGTGCCTGCCTGTGGCTGCCAGCTCTTAAAGGTAACCACATGAGCTCTGGGCTGGAGCTTGGGGCTCCCCAGTGGACAGCCAGGCCTCCTGGTGTGTGACCCTGCTGTCAGCTCCTGAGACTGTCTGTCGGCTGCTTGACCTTGGATAAGGTAGGCTGAGCTGGAGCCCCTTCACCAGCTTGGTGCGCCCACCAGGGCCTATGAATCTCCTGAAGGCAGTGAGGTAATGGCTAGATCAGCACACCAGCCTTCCCAACGTGACCCCAGGGGCAACAGGGTTATTCTCTACACAGAGGGCAGCCAGCCTGCTCTGTTATTAATGAAAAGCTCCTCAGCCTGTGGACTGCTGACTGTCAGACAGGATGAATTCAGTTCTGTGCCTCACATTTTCCACAGCTCTTCTGGCTAAGCTCTTGAGGCTTTGAGAAAATGGGAGTGTGGATGGTCAACTGAGCTAAATAAAGAACTGTCCCACTCTCCCTGCTCAGGGACTTTCAAAGCTCAAGGCCGCAAGTTCTCTAGCCCCATGTAACTCCATGAGAGTCCTGAAAGGTGGCTACTGCAGGAGAAAGGGAGGACAGCAGATCAGTTGGGCCTGGACCTGAGAGGAAGTCTAACATCCAGTCAGAATGTGGCTGCAGTGAAGGAAGCTACTCAAAAACAAAGTCATTTCAGCGAAGAGTCCTGTCCACAGTTCTGCAGTGTGTTTACCTCGTTATGGCTGCAGTACAAATCGAGATTTTCCTAATACTTGGTGCATAAAGATAAGAAGGGTTTGGTTTAAGCTCTCAAGACAATTACAGCAAGTGTCATGGAAAGATACAAGACTGAAGATCTTGTGAGAGAATTCTAACTTTGCCACTTAAATAATTACTTATTCTGGGAAAGTTATTTAACCACTCTGAACATGAGTTTCTTTATCTGCAAAATGTAAAACCATTCTGTGTGACCTGCAACATTGTGGTAAGATATGTAAAGTGCTGGCTCAAGCATACCCTCCTAAGAAGAAGATATTGCTACGTGGCACATAGGAGATGCTCAAAAAAAGAACCAAAAACCCAAAAAGGTAGTTCCTTATACTGAATGCACTTAACACTGTTCTGGACACATAACAGGCTCATTGGAAATGTTAACACTCTACTTAGCACACACCCACTTCTCTGAAATGTGAAGAATTATTGTAGTCTTTTGCAAGACCATTCATCTTGCTTCATACTCAAGTCATAACATTCACCACCTGTTCCCTGAGTCAACTGAGTTCTGAGCTTGTTACTGAAAACAAGTCCTATTTTTGGTGCCTGTGGAGACCACAGAGACTCTGTTTCCTGCCCGTGCATCCTGGGCAGGAGTCCCTCTGCCCCACACAACTGACTACCCAGAGATGCTGACCGTGATACCTCGCCCTTCAAAGTATTTTCTCCCAACTATCTGCATATTTTCCACTATAATGAGAGACCCTCTAGGCATAAAGTGAAAGCAACCATCTCCAGTGAAATAAACCAAAAATATAGGCAGTGTCAGTAAAATAAATTTTATTAGCTAGCATCAGCTACTATGGATGTGGAACTATTAGAAGCATCTGATGACTTCTTTACCTGGCTCTGGTCCCTGTATTTCTACGTGTCCCTGGTTGGTACCCATAAATCCTAGGGTGTAACTTCTTACAGAGCACGGGGCTTACAATCAGGGTGGAAGGAATCTGGCTGCTTTTCGAAAATCATCAGTCTCATCTCTTCCCTGGTAGTAGGCTTGTTTGTGTTAGAATCTAAGGTATGTCTCCTAGTCGGTACCATATTTTCCTACCATTATTCATGCCTACTTTGATCTTTTTACTACAATATTTTATTTAATAACCAAACTTCTACTTTCTAGCACTGGATATCAAGGCCCCACTTTAACTCCTAGCCTTCCCTACTTCTCTAGCTCGGCCTACTAGCGAGTGATGGATCCTGACCTCATAGTGGTGTTCTCAGATGACTGTTCTCCGGTTTGCACACTGGACTACTCTCCGTGGTTCACCAGCATCCTTTTCTCTGGGCCTTTTCTTGTTCTGACAGCCACATGTAACCCCATCACTGACCTATTGGATTTGTCTGAAACCTATTTCATGCAATATCTGTTTCTTGTGCTATGTATTCCCAGAAAGATTGAAAGATTGGAAGTGTCAGATCTTTTTCTTCTATGTCTTATTTACTTGGTACAGGACTGAGAAAATAAGGACTGTTCTTGATTTCAATGCAAAATTTTCCTTAAAAACCAGCTTTTAATGTGACTCCTCATAATGTGAAACAGTGATAGCACATTCATTATTACATTCATGTCTGCACACATCTTTGACTTCTTTGTCAGAAGCCACTGAATGACCAGACAAAGGTGATGAGAAGGGAAGGCATGTGGGTGTTGATTGAAAAGAGGACGGCAATTGAAGCTAGGAACAGATGGGGATATCCATAGTAGGTTTTCAATCAAGGCTTGAATTCAACCAAGCTTGAAAGGGAGAATTTGCTTCTTTCCCTCCATATATTTAATTCTACTCAGTTAAAAAACTTCTGGGGATGCCTGCTGTGATTAGGCGAGATTGGGTCTACTGAAATTCTTGGGAACTTCAATTCCCTGCTTGAAGCTGACTTTTAGATTCTCTTTGATGTTCATCATGCTTCATCAGTTAACTTTCTAAAACAGTTGAATCCAGACATCTGGAAAAGAAATAGAGACTGGAAGGTCAGTGGAAGAGGATAGTCTCTTCTGGCTCTGTCCCCTAACTTCAAACCCCAATGTGCTCTGGAGATTCCAGAATCCCAGTGAGGATTCAGTACTAACTCCAAGAGGAAGGGCTCACAAAGTCATGTATTCACTTTCACCTTTTTATTTCCTAAAAAACGGTTGGTTTCATTCCAGGTAAATAAAAGAGTACGTTTATCTTTTCTTCTTATAGCCACAGATCACAAATGAGATATAAGTAAAAATCGCTGGAAAGGTACTTGAAAGACGACAAGCAGAGGACAGAAACTTTGACTTTCTTTCTTCCCTCTCTTCTACTCTTGGCCAGAAGCTTGAATGGCCATCTTGAAATATATAATGGACATACCAAGGGTGGTGGATCACAAAGACAGGAGTGGTATGGCCTGTGATACCTATGCTATTTGCATTTCTCCCCCTGCATAGCTGCCTTGGGCTTCTCTAACATGAGAAATAAACCTTTTATCTTTAACTCATTTATTTGAAATTTCATTACAGTTTGAGTATCTCTTATCTGAAATGCTTGGGGCCAGAGGCATTTCTGATTTTGGATATTTTATGATTTTGCATGTACATAATGAGATATGTTCCTACCTTGGAGATGAGACTCAAGTATAAACATAAAATTTACTTATGTTTCATGTACACCTTGTACACATGACTATCTCCACCCACCCTATTCCCACCAATGAACCAGTCACTTCTACCACTATGTTTATTCTTTTGAGATATAGGTATACTATTGCCTTCAACATTACACCTATATGATAATTTGTGCATGTGTTTCTCCTTTAATGTAAGGGAATAAATAGAAGTTGAAAAGTTCCAAATATATCCTGTGCACCTACTGTGTACAAAAAAGTGGGCTGTGATAAGTATGTAGTTCTTCTCTTATTTCCTATGGTCAGTCTGGGAAGGAGGTAACAGTCATTATTCCCAGATAACAGAAGAGGAGTGTACTCAATGTTTGAGCCATCTTTCAAAAGAATCTTAGCCCAGAATTTTTATGGGCTAAAGAATAAACATGAACTCCAATTTCTTACATATTAGATAAAGCTCCAGGAGCAGCAGCCTCTTTCAGAAGAACCCTTTTTAATAATCCATCATATCATCTCCTAAACTCTCATAAACAAGGCCATGCCAGGGTCTTCAGAGAAATATAATTGAGCAATGAGGTCAGAAGTCACCATAAGAAGCCAGTAGAGTCTCCCTGTGAGGGATTTGCTCTTTGGTGCCCATAGTTTCCCAATGAACCCCATTCTGAAGGATGTCTATAATACCAGAGCTTTATAGGCTTGCTAGTTATCCTGATTATGCATCTTCTTGTCTTTTATATCTCTCTGTAGCAAAAATATAAGTTCCATAAGGGTGTTAAACTATATAGACAGGTAATAATCATTCTGAGGCCGTCTCTGTGCTTTGAGTTCTTACATACTAAACTGCACTTAACTTATTACATAAACAAATGAAAACCTAACTTAGGAGTATAAAGAAACAGCCAAGGTTCAGCCAATTACAGAGAGCAACTCATCATCCAAGGTAAATGCCTAGCTATAGAAAATTGGGTGATTTCTCTACTTTGCTTTTGTGTTCATCCTATGAAAGCTTGCTGTTCAGACTGTTGGGTGAAGCTTTCTGAACCTCTTCTGATTCTGAGTGTTGCCCAATTCATAAATTGTTCTTTGTGTAAATAAACTCTGCTAAATTTAACTTGTCTAATATATTTCTTTAAATGGGGGCAAGGACCTGGCTTGATTACCCTCCTTATCTTCAGCAACCAGAATAGGAAGATTTCCTTTGATTTTACTATTTAAAGATAATTTTGGTTAAATATTTTTTCTTTTAATTAGAAAAAAACTGAGGATGCATGTTTATCAGTCATTTATATATAAATATAAATTACATGCTAACATAATTTGACACTTATTAGAAGTCAGCCAGAGGGAGTGGAAGAAGAAAGACACTTTGAACATTGATCAACTAAAGAGAGAAGGCAGGACTTTAACCTATAAAAAGGGCATTATCGCTTTCCAAGATGACAAGGAAGAGAAGATAACCCAGGACACACAAAAGAAGCCTTGCAGAAGGAAGAAATGTACCCAAGATCAACCTTACCTTCTTTGATTTTTTTTTTTTGAGGTCCTGATAGGGCCTACATGGATACCACCAAAATCATGCCATGTGCTGCCTTAAAAATTGTGGGCCTTCCTTTATCATTCTCAAGTGTGGGACAACTATTCTTGAAATTATTTTTATTAGAGATAAGCTGTACAACAAATGCCAAAGGAAATGGGACTACATTGTGGAATGAATCACAGTAATCGTTAGGTTGCATACAAGGCCAAATGGTGCATTTGGCACTTACAGGTCATATGCTTGAGGTCAAATTACATGTGGGCAAAGACATTCACTTATTCATTCAACAAGCATTTTTAGTGCATGTACTCTGTCCCAAGCAATGTATTAAGCATAGAGTGTAAGAAAATAAATCCCAGTCCCAACTTTTAAGGAACTTACAGTCTAGAGAAGGGAAAAGGAAATTATATAAAAGTAATAATTACAGTAAACATTTTTCTCTAGTACTTTGTTCTTGGAAAGAATCATTCATGTTCTCTAACCATCCTATTCAATATTCCAAAGCAAGACAGGCTGTTTAGCAAGAGCATCCAAGAGGGTAAGAAATCCAGATGTTTGTTTTCAATGGTTGTAGAATTAGGTGTGAGAGTTAGAGAGGCCTGCTTTCAAACTCCAGCTCTGCCACGTGCTGCTTGTGTGTTTTGGCCAAATCACCATTTCTTGTGACCTATTTCCTCATCTGTAATAGCATGTAGGCTTTTCTGAGGTACAAATGAAATAATGCATAGAACAAAATGCTGACCTACAGATAGATCCCAAAGGTGTTAGTTACTGTTGTCCTGTGTCCCTCAGCTCTGATGAGCTGGGCTTATGGGAAACCTGCCGATAAAGTAGAAGCCATCCACATCTAGCAGGTAGTTTGCAGGCAGGGGCTTGAGGCAACAATGGTGAGAGGCCTGGTTAGAAAATCTGAGCAAAGCACACTGATACGTGATCTGAAAAATGCAGGACAGCGGGGGACAGTGGGACACCCAGGCATCAGGAGTGCAGATAGACAAGGCTCGGAGGCAGGGTGAACATATTCTGGGATAATGTGGGCAGCCTGGAGACTGAGTTTCGGTTGAAATCAACATATGCCACGTGCCGGCCATATAAAGGCAAACAAGACTCTGCCCAAGTCCACCAGCTCCTAATCCACTAGGATACACTGGGGCACCCAAGCACATACACAGACTTGTTTACATGGCATGGTAAGTGCAGTGACAAAATAGAATACGGAGTTATGAGCAACTTTACTCAACTCACTTTTTATGCCTGCAAAATAGAATAATGACAATACTACTTACCACAAAGGGTTGTTATAATTAAATGAGAAGTAGCACAGACAAATATATGTGTGTACCTGTGTTCATATATATGTGTATTACATATAAACAGGTATACACCTACACACATGTAAATGAGATTTGTAAATGATGTACTGCTATAGAAACATTAGTTTATTGCACTAGACTCATGTCTAGTGTAGGCTTTCTGAGGAGAATCATGAGACTTACATTTCTCTTTTTCCTTGAATAGAGTTGAGCCCAGCATTTGATACATGGTGGGTCCCTGATAAATATTTTCCAAAATAAATATTTTAAAATGTCCAAACTATCAGCCATCAAAAGTTCCCCTTCTTTCTATTAATCTCAAGTTGTACAAATCTCACTTCTTGGGAGCTTATTCTTTGCAAAAAAATAAAAATGAATAACTGTCTGAGAAACCTTCTGGTTTTTCCATGTGCATAAATAGTTCCTTTTCCACTGGCTTCAATAAGAGCAGCAAGTTTATCCAAAGACAGAATTTGGCCTGGGGCAGTTGTACCAGGCCAATTCTCTACTCCAAAGATCACTGTGGCCAGAGGATTACCTGGAGATTAATGACTGACTGTGAGATGCTGACTACCAGACCTAGCCTAAGAAATGCAGGACACTACACTTCTCAAATACATTGCATACTGTAAAGAACAATCATCTAAAATGCTAATATTTTTCCCTTGAATTGGTTATATGAGGAATCAGAACACACCTATAAAGAACAATCCACATGCCTGGCTCATATTTCTGGAACTACACTAGAAGAATTCCTTTAAAACGAACTCTGCATTGATAGAGTCTAGATGGGGGCATAAATAATTTTATAATCAGCTTATTTTGACTACAGGATAATAATTCTATAGAAGGAAATGGTACACTACTCAGAACTACTAATTATAATTGTATTACAATCAGGTTCTGATTATCTACTCTCAGATTTTTAATGATGTGAACAATGATATTGCTTTGTGAACAATGAGATACTATTTTCTATCTGCAGCTCTGTGGCCATTTGTCTTAGTTAAGTCAAAGTGTTTTTGATCTACTTAATTGCCCAAAGTAATGGAAGTTGTTTTGTAAGGATACGTGGGCCCCTAAGAAAAGATGATAAGTTGATATCAGGAAGAAGAGGTACAGTCTATTCAGGTGGGCCTTATGGGAACAAGAACATAGCAGCCATTAACACCCTCAACAGCTTTAAAGACTGACCGTTCTTTCCATCTCTCTCCATGATATCTCTAGTCTCTCATTTTTCAATTTGTTTATCAAATTAATTCAATTTATGGAGCCATCCGTAATTCATGGTATCACGCCCAGTTTGAGACATCCCTACCAACTTCCTTGTTCTTTTGAGAGAATCTTCCTTATAGTGTCCGGAGAGAATCTGGCCAAGTGGGCTCAATTTTTATCCCATAAGACACAGGTCAGTTGATAGGTTGGTGGCCTTTGGGTTGAGTGCTTGTCCTTGAAAATAGATACAGTGATCAAAATATGACCAGAAAACTGAGTTATGTGGTAAAAAGCTGCCTTTTCAGGAGAGATAATGCATAGTCTTCTCAGAAAGTCTCAGTGAGATTGAACTCCACATGCCTGAAGTAGCAACACACTCATTTACTTACCACTTTCCAAAGTTGTTTTTTTTTTAATTATTTTCATTGCTTCTAATCTTCTATATATGCAAACTGGCCAACGTTTATAAGTATCAGAGGCTAGTAACAACTTCTGAATATAAAGAAGAGTGTTATTTATTGGTGGTAGTTGGTTGGTCAACCTGAATACTTTCCTTTCTTTTTAAGCAACTCATTGTTGCCCAGAAATAAAAGATAAGAAATTAAAGTAATGCTATTTGGAAAGCAAGTTGCAAGAAAACCTTGGACATTCACCATACTTAAAGTTCCTGTGAAACCATATCCTACTTACATTTTAAGATCTAATTCAAATGTCACCTTGTACCATCTCTATATTTGTGTTCCAAGATTAAATTTTCCCTTTTCAATTCTCCCAAAGCTCCCTGCTTGGACATTCATGAACATCCTTCACATTGAAATCTTGTTGACTATTTGTTATATAGTCAGTAAGACTAACCTGCTTAATTAAGAACTATTTAAAGACATACTTCTTGTTATTTTTAATATATCTTGGAAATCTCAGTTCCTGGCATATGGCAAATGCCTAATTAAACATGATCTTTTAAAAGTATAAATCCAGGCCACCCTGAATTTCTATTGTCTTTTATTCCTAAAATGCAAACTCTTCAATGTGAATTAAAAGTTCTACATGAGAACTTCCACATGTAGAAAATACATAGCATGTAGAAATTGGAGAGTCACTCCCATACTTACACAAGAAAAACTGTGCAATCTAAAAAATCATAACTCCTCTTGAACCTATCAAAGAGGTGAAGTCACAGGGCAATGCACTACCTTAAAATCTGAGAAAATAGATTGCATGGAGAGATTGGATGGGAGCTCTTGCTTACCTGGAGTAGATGCTGAATGCCAGGTAAACTAGTAAGAAGAATTGGATAAGTTGAAATTTTTAAGAAATTGTAAAAGTCCAAGTATAAACTGGCATTAGATTATAGATCCCCTAGTAGCTCAGATATAAGGGGAATTTGCACCCATTTTCAGGTGTTTTTCCCACAAATCTTGCTGAATGTTCATGTGAGAGATGGAGTCAATGGAAGATATTGGAGAAAGCTCTCCTCGTGGTGAGGGAAGGAGAATAGTAGTTACTACAAGAAAAGCATGAGGCCTGGATTGTTTTTCATTGTCTCCTCATGGGACACAAAAAGGCTTAAGCTTCTGATGCTAGCATAACAAACCCTGTCAACCTCAAGGCATAGATGAAAACCCAAAGAATCTGGGAAAAGGACACACCAAAAAATTATACTTCTATAGCAAGGCAGGAAAATGTCCTCAGCCTAGAACATTAGAGACCCTTTACCAATAAGGAGGAACAGGATCACCAAAAAGCCCCCACCACTGAGACTCAGGATCACTGTGCCTGCCTAAGACCAAGACTAAACCACGAGAACAGAAAACACCACTACCCTGGCCTCACAACCATATTAAAAAGCACACAGAAAAAAAATAACAGCAGGCTACTTCTGGATATTGGTCTGACCATAAGAGCTACCATTGTACAGCACACAAAAACAAATGACAATAACAAACACTACTTAGCAAAACACTGCCATACATCACCATGAATACAGCTGTGAGACACTGATATACCAGTGTTATGAAGCCTTACCAAGTTGTTTGTACTGTGCTGCCAACATAAGCATACAGTGGCAAATTCACCAACTTGATTGTCAGACTTCATACTATCACAACTCTGATGGTCATTCCACAAAAGAATTCCAAAATTGCTTTGAGGGGTAGACTAGGCTCTGAGCTTCCTAAGGAGGGTATTTCAAATGTTATCATAGTACTATATACCTCGTTGCTCACAATAAGGTATATAGCACTTTTTCTAAGATGAGCTTGCAGACTTGACTATCAGACCACTGTGAAGAGACAAAATCATCAATAGAACTAGACTCAGATATGAGCCAAATGCTTGAACTATCAGACAGAGAAATAAAACTAAATATGACTAACATGATAAAAAGCTATAGTAAAAAAGGTACATAACATGCATAAACAGATAGGTAATACCACCCAAGAAATAAAAACTATAAGACTCATAAAACTATAAGACTCATAAAACTATAAGACTCAAATGGAAATTTTAAAAATGAAAATCATGGTAATATATATGAAGAATGCTTTTGATGAGCTCATCAGTAGCCTGGGCAAAACCAAGAAAAGAACCAGGGACCTTGTTGATAGGTCATTAGAAGTTATCAAAGGAAAACACAATTAGGAAAAAACATATTTTTAAAAAATATAATGTATTAGATATTTAAGAACTATAAGGTACAATATAAAATAGTGTATATAATCAGAATACTAGAAGGAGAAGGAATAATGAAAATACTTGAAAACATACTGTGAATTTTCCAAAATTAATGAAAGATATCAAACCACAAATCCAAAAATTTCGAAGAACACCAAGCAGGATGAATTAAATATGCACACATATACAGTACAAACCTCTAGATATAATCATATTCAAACTTAATAAAAAACAAAGAATTAACCTTAAAATTAGTCAGAAAACAACTCTCTCCTTTTCTGCCTCCTTCTGCAGAGAAGCAAAGGAATAATTTGTAGCATATTTCTTTTCAAAACTAGTTGAGCCAGTAGATGATGGAATAGCATCTTGTGTTTTAAGTGTATTAAGAAATTGGCAACCTAGACAATACACAGAAAAGTGTGTTTAAAAAATAAGGGAGCACTCTGTGTATGGTACATCTCTTGGGGACAGGACACAATTATATGAGGGACTTTATCTAACAAATGCAATCGATGTAACCTAATTCTTTGTACCCTCAATGAATACCAAACAATAAAAAAAAAAAAAGTAAAAAAAAAAATAAGAGAGTACTAAACATTTTTAAAATAATAATTAAGGTGATTAATTGCCAGAAGATCTGCATTAAAAGAAATACTAAAAGAAGTTCTTGAGGCAGAATAAATACAGCACCAGACAAAAACTTGGTCTACTTAAAGAAATGAGAGTACTGTAAATGGCATTAATTAAACTAAATATATTAATACATTGTTTTTTATTTTAATTGCTCTAAAAATTGGATGTTCAAAGCAAAAATAGTAGCAATATAGTGTGGGTTTATAATACAGTTGACCCTCCATATGTGCCACAGGTTCTATATCTGTGAATTCAATCAACTGTGGATTTAAAAAAATTAAAAATAACAATACAACGATAAAAATAATGCTAATAAAATAACAATAAATGACAAAAAATTATATCGTATTAGGGTTATAAGTAATCTAGAGATAATTTAAAGTACATAGGAGAATGTGTATAGGCTACATGAAAATACTACTTCATTTTAATAGAAGAGACTTGAGCATCCATGAATTTTATTTTCTGTAAGAAGTCCTGAAACCAGTCCCCATGATGCTATAGAACAACACTATATCTAAGCTTAAAGTATAGTATTATATATATTTATATGCATATATATAGTAGCACAAAGGAGGAAAATATGAGAAGTATATGGTTGTAACATTCATATGTTATACTTGAAGTAGTAAAATATTAGGTAGATTATGACTGATTAAAGCTATATATTGTTTGTTTGTTTGTTTTCATTGTCCTTCCTTGTAGTGATTCTCGCGCCAGTTGCCTCCCAAGTAGCTGGGATTACAGGCGCCTGCCACAATTGCCGGCGGTCTTCCTTCCTGGTAGTAGAGACGGGGTCTTTTACTCTGGCTCACTCAGGCTTATGCTGGTCTTGAACTCTGTGAGCACTGGAAATCCACCTGCCTTGGCCTCCCACAGTGCTGGAACTACAGGTGGGAGACACCACACCCGGCCTAATTAAAGCTATATATTATAAATCCTAGGTCAACCACTAAAAATGTCATTAAAAGGTATAAGTCAATAATGGAAATGAAATAGTCATTAAAAAATACTCTATCCAAAAGAAGGCAGTATGAGAGGAATAATAATTATAAAGATGGAACTAATAAAAGACAACTAGCAAAATAGTCAATTTTGTTCCAAGCATATAACAATTGCATTGAATTTAAACAGTCTAAACACACCATTTAAAAGAGATTGTCAAAGACTTCTAAAGACATGTGCTGAAGAACGAGTCTTGATGTCAGCTTTTCCTGTGGTCTGTTTCATCTCCGTTTGCTGACCCTGGACTATGCAGATACTATATTGCTTTTAGTATTCTGTCCTCCTGTGTTAGATGTTGGCTGCCATATTACATTATAACTGATGGTTCAAATGCTTCTTTTACATGAGGAGCATTTCCTTCCCAGCAATCCTTCTAAGATATTCATAGCTAACGAAAACAATCCTTTTATTTAAAGAGAATTGTGAGGAGCAAGATGGCTGACTGGAAGCAGCTTCCGAAAAAAGGCTCCTATCCAAAAGGGAAGATAACCTCCAGAAACTGCGCAATTAAACTGAATACCGGGAGCCCAGCCGAGAGAGAGAAGTGATTTCTGCGGATAACCTCTGCTGAGACTGGCTGCAACCCCAAGATTGCACGCTTCAGGTACAAAATTCATCTGAAAGGAAGAGTGCCCGTCCCCTCCCCCAAGAAAGCTCTGAGTTTCTTGCTTTTATGTTTCCTTTCTTTTTATTCTCCTCTTTTGTTCCTGCAAGTTTTCTACAGACAAGCAGTGAACTGTTGACCTCTTGTCTCACTCCACGGAAGAGTGCTGTGGGAAGTGAGGTGCGCTTCCCCTGAGCACCCCGGTGTGACTCTGAAAACTCTATTGCTAGGCAGAAAAACTGAACTAAAGTTTTCTCCACCATTCT
>CAUYRH010056664.1:0-12833 GCA_963574655.1 Perodicticus potto
GGTTGCACCCAAAAAATGGCCGGGCGTTGTGGCGGGCGCCTGTGGTCCCAGCTACTTGGGAGGCAGAGGCAGGAGACTCGCTTGAGCCCAGAAATTGGAGGTTGCTGTGAGCTGTGATGCCACAGCACTCTATCCAGGGTGACAGCTTGAGGCTCTGTCTCAAAAAAAAAAAGAAAGAAAGAAAAGAAAACTACTAGAAGGAATAAAATAGCAGAAAATGAATATAGATGGTGAAAACCCATGATGTGAAGAATGTACCAAAAAGATATTTAAAAGACTATTCAAACGATAAGTAAATCCTATTGGCTAAAATAATATATTTTTACATATTTAGGGGAAAGATAAATTAGCTGAAAGGTTATCTCTTCAAGATAATTGGTGAATCTGAGGGTCATAGGCATTAAAGGGGAGGGGATTTTAGACAGCTCTGGACCTTCGATCTGTATTCCACAGAAGTTCCTAGATGCCCTAACCAGGTCTTCTTCAGGACAGAGAGATGCCCTGAGCAGAGGTGCCCTAACCTGGCCTTGTTTTTTTCATGTTTGTTGCTTTGTTGTTGCTTAACCGTGGGGATAACAGCAAGGGCAACTCTGAGTCTAGGCTTTCCCAGCTGAAAGCTTCCACAAGCTCTTTTAGTTATTTCTGAATCAAGAACTTGCAGGCCTGGGTGGCGCCTGTGGCTCAAAGGAGTAGGGCGCCGGCCCCATATGCCGGAGGTGGCGGGTTCATACCCAGCCCCAGCCAAAAACCGCAAAAAAAAAAAAAAAAAAAAAAAAAAAAAAGAACCTGCAGGCCTTGCTCCTGAGCTTGGCTCCTTGGGCATTTTCCCGTACCCCGCCCCCACCAGCACACTCCCGGGATGGGCGCTGACATGGACCTTACCTCACTGTGTCTACACTGTGTATTTCCTTGGTGGAGACTAGGCCTTTCTTGTTCCCTGTCGTTCCCACACGTAAACTGGATTTCCTGGTAGCTCTTTAAATAGGTCTCTAGTAGCCAGGTGATCTTATTTAGTCTCTGACAGGTGGTGTATCCTAAGACAAGTTACCTTCCTGGGTCTCTCTTCTGCTCTAAAATGAAGAGTTAGAAAGCAGATTTTATTTAGACGCTTTGGCTGGAAGCTGAGATGCTCTGAGGACAGACACATCTCTCTGTACCTCATGGCTCTCAAATACTGGCCATAGAAGATACTCAATGAAAGTTAATTGAATTGACAAAATTAAATTCGTGGCTTTTACCCAGTGCTTGGCATTGAGAAGTCCTCAGTAACAATTCAGTCGATGTTTGCTCTCCCCAGCACACTTGTGACATTCTTGAGGACGAGAACCATGTATTCAACGGGGCCCCGAGGGAAGACAAAATCAGGTGGGTCCCAGTTCTCAAGAAGTCCACATTTTAGGGTAGGCAGCCAAGACAATTACTCGTCCTGAGGTGGGGTAGGAAACCCCTCCAAACCCTTTACCCTTGTGTGAAAGAAGGAAGTAGCTAAAATAAAAATTAAGGAACAACAGTAGCTGCCAGTGTGGCATTGCAATTATTGCCTGACCCATTCCTTGTTCAGAGTAAAATTGTTTTCCTACCCAGACTTGTGTCTGTGACTGCTGTAACTGTAAGTGCTGTCATGTTTTTTGCTTCTGTAACAAACTGATGACAAAAGTTGGTTGGTTGCTTGCTGGCTGGACTGATAGTATAGATAAATTATCCTATATAAACCCTTACCTTCTCAAGGCCTGGGCTGTTCCCTCTGTATCCACATAGGGGGACAGTCCATTGGCCAACCTAATAAAGACTCCTAAAATTTGTTTTATTTTTTTATTTTATTTATTTATTTTTTTGAGACAGAACCTCAAGCTGTCACCCTGGATAGAGTGTCGTGGCATCACAGCTCACAGCAACCTCCAACTCCTGGGCTCAAGCGAGTCTCTTGCCTCTGCCTCCCAAGTAGCTGGGACTTCAGCGACACAACACCTGGCCATTTTTTTGGTTGCAGCTGTCATTGTTGTTTGATGGGTCCAGGCTGGATTTCAATCCGCTGGCTCAGGGGTTAGCCCGTTGAGCCACAGGTGCCAAGCCCTAAAATTTGTTTTAATTAATTGATGTCTCTGGTGGTCCTTTAAAATCTCGCATACTGTAACATCTGGAGGCCCCAGCAAGATCACAGTGGAGTGGGGCGGGGAGTGCTGCCTGGGGAATGACTGCCAGGTTTGTGGGCTGAGCTCAGGAGTCGGATCAGGCCTCTGCCTACAGGGTGGCCACCGAGAGACATTCCTCAGCCTCAGGTTAAGACTGGCCCTGACTTCGGACACAGCTCCCCTAAAGTTGCTAATCAGGTTAATTGGGTTTTGTGGAGTTGTCTGGTTGAAATCTTACCAGTAAGCTCTGTTTCTGCAGTTGCTTTAGTGGCTGGACACAGCCAAGTGACTCCTGGTTGGATCCGTGCCAGAGTGGCTGGTCAGAACCCAGATCCATGTCGGAGTGGCCGACAGGGTCTTCAGGTTTGGATCTATGCCGGAGCGGCTGGCTGGACCCCAGACCTGCGTCCGGGTCCCCTGGGTATCAGTCTTCTCCAAAGACTGTTCGGCTTTCAATCTTTTCCAGATAGGTTTTAGACTTTTCTGTGTAAGAATGTGATGACTGAGTGCGGTAACTGACTTATTTATTCTATTGGTTTAACTTTTTGCACGTCCCTCAGAGAGGAGGCGCCCCTGGAAACATTCCGGGGCCCTCGAAGAACCAAGTGCCCTCAGGAGACCGGCTGAAGATCATCCCTAAATTCACCTGCGAGTCCACCTCCAGAGGGAAGCCATTTAAGCATCTATTTTTGGCTAGTGTGTGCAGAAATTCAGCATAACTGTTTATCATGTTCTTTTTATTTATTTATTTATTTTTACAGTTTTTGGCCGGGGCTGGGTTTGAACCCGCCACCGCCCTACTCCTTTGAGCCACAGTCACCACCCTATTGTGTTCATTTTTACTGTGCTTATCTGTTGCTCTTATGTGTTGTTGTTGTGGAAATAGTTGTTTGTTTTGTTTGTTGTTGGGAGAGGACCTGTTGGGAGGCTTTCAGAAGTGTGTTGGTGTTGTGCCGACCCACTGTCATAAACCCTGGGACGCTGGGGGACAGTCTTAACCTCAGATGCACAATTTAGATTTGTATGTATTTGTTTTTTGTCTTGTCCACAATCATATATGTTTTTATTGGTTTTTTTTTTGAGACAGAGCCTCAAGCTGTCACCCTGGGTAGAGTGCTGTGACATCACAGCTCACAGCAACCTCCAATTCCTGGGCTCAAGCGAGTCTCCTGCTGCCACCTCCCAAGTAGCTGGGACTACAGGCGCCCACGACAATGCCCGGCCATTTTTTGGTTGCAGCCGTCATTGTTGTTTGGTGGGCCTGGGCTGGATTCGAACCCGCCAGCTCAGGTGTACGTGGCTGGTGCCTCAGCCTGTTGAGGCACAGGCGCCGAGCCATACATATGTTTTTATTGTTATCCATGATTTTGTGGATAACATTTTGAGGAAATGGTGTTTTAAGATTTGTATTTCCGGGCAGGACTTGTGGCTCATGGAGTAGGGCGCCAGCCCCATATATTGACGGTGGCGGGTTCAAACCCGGCCTCGGCTGAACTGCAAAACAGAAAAATAGCCAGGTGTTATGGCAGGCGCCTGTAGGCCCAGCTACCCAAGAGGCTGAGGCAAGAGAATTGCCTAAGCCCAGGAGTTGGAGGTTCCTGTGAGCTGTGTGACGCCAAGGCACTCTACCGAGGGCGATAAAGTGAGACTCTGTCTCTACAAAAAAAAAAAAAAAAAAAAAAAAGATTTGTATTCCCATCATTTTTAAAATAAGTTCTTCATCCTTTAAAGCAGACACACCCCCTGGGCTGTCTCCTCAGACACTTTAAAGTTGTTTTTTCCACAGACAAAAGAGATGAATAAGGAGTAAATTCCTCCAAAAGGCACTTCAGGACCCTTTGTGAACTTGAGTAACCAGCTTCTGATGTGGGCTGCCTGCCCCCCCCACAGGTGCTTTTGAACCCAAGGTCTCTAACAGGGAAACTAGTCCGAGATGACTGGGTTTCCATGCCTCAGACCACCTGGGGAGGGAGCACTCACATGTACCTGGTAGTTGCTGCCAACCTCCGGACCCCTTTGGCAGGTCTTCAAGGAGTCAAACCGCAGGAGGAACCAGCATGCAGGAACAAGCCCTACACAGGAGGCATCTAAGGCAAGGTACGATCGATCGAGGGTTCCCATCATAGATATTTTTGTCAGGACTTGGTAGATGGAAAAAACACCTTTACAAACTGAATAGTGTTCTTGCAAATGAAGAAATACAGTCCTTCACTTTGGACAAGGTTATTAGGTCTTTGCTGCGGTTTTTGTCTGGCGAGGGGATTAGGGTGTGTGCTCTCTACTCAGGGTGGAGCCATCCAAAATGTTTGGGACTGCTTTGTTCATGACTTTGCTAAGACTCAAAGGGTATGTATGACCTGCAACGTGTTTGTGCCTGGAGATGGGAGTCTGATGTCTGAGTGTACCTGGGCCGGAAAAAGGGGAGTTCCCTGTCCAGCCCTGAGTGATAAAATCCTGTATCAATGTTATATTTCATAAAATGTCTCTCATTTGTAAAATGTAATAATATGGTTGATACAAGGAAAGAATCTTGTATGATGTATCTTGAAACAGAACAGACACAAAAACTGCTATCCAGTATTTGAGTAATTAACTGTATTCTGCTTAGTCTTTTGTGGCCATACATCCTTTCTCTCTGGAGGATCAAGGGGACAAACTCTAGATCCAGAATCAGTACCTGATCCCCCTCAAAGCAAAGTAGAAAGAACTTTACACCATCATCCTGACCACACCCACGGCAGTGAAGGTGGAATAAATCCTAACCTGGAGCCCCTGCAGCCAGGAGACTGGTGTGAATTAAACGACACAGGCCCAGAACTTGGACGCTTGTTGGAATGGACCATTGCCCATCAGACTCACCACTCCCACTGCTGTATTCACCGCTCTCAAAAAAAAAAGGCACAGCAGGATTTCAGAGAAAGATGGTGAGCCCGACTCCTAGGACCCCTTAAAGCTAAGATTTGTCTGGGAATAATTAATGTACTAGCATTAATATGTTTAAATATCACCATAGGGAAAAAGTGGCTGTTTTAAAGAAGAAAAGAGCACAACCCTGTTTTAAACAAAGATACTTGCCCCAGTTTAGGGAAGAGTAACTGTAATAAAGGGAATTCATATCACTGTGCTAAATAGGAATGTAAAACATTAGCCTCCTATATCCACAAACGAGTGCAGGCAGTAAAATTGCTGGTCTTGAGAACCCACTATAAAAATATAATGCAAGATGATGAAGGGGATGAAACAAAGATTTAGTTCATCCCCGAAATAGAAGGGGGGAGTGAGGTGGGATAGGAAACCCCCCGAAACCCCTTACCCTTGCTTGAAAGAAGGAAGTAAAGTAGCTAAAATAAAAATTAAGGAACAAGAGTAGCTCCAGTGTGGCATTGCAATTATTGCCTGACCCATTTTTCAGAGTAAAATTGTTTTCCTACCCAGACTTGTGGTCTGTGACTGCTGTAACTGTTAAGTGCTGTCATGTTTTTTTGCTTCTGTAACAAACAGATGACGAAAGTCGGTTGCTTCCTTGCTGGCTGGACAGCACGTAGCCCACTGGTAGTATAGATAATTTACCCTATATAAACCCTTCCCTTCTCATGGCCTGGGCTGTTCCCTCTGTATCCACATAGGATATCTAGAGTTTGTCCCCTTGATCCTCCAGAGAGAAAGGATGTATGGCCACAACCTAATAAAGACTCCTAAAATTGGTTTTAATTAATTGATGTCTCTTGCGGTCCTTTAAAATCTCGCACTCTGTAACATTCCAACGTCAGTACGTACAAAGGTGGACAAGGTGAGGCAAGAGTGGTAACGCCCAAGCGCCGGGCCAGGTTGCCAGGCCGGGTTGCAGAGGGCTGGGTCGGAGGAAGCCCTTCGAACCTTTTCATTGGTTGTCGCTGACCCGCCGTCTGTCCCCCACCAATCCCGGACGCCGCTGGAAGCCCCGCCTCCGCACACACAGCCAATCCGAATGCGGAGGCGGGGGTGGGGGCGCTGTCACGGGTTAGAGCCCAGCGGGGAATGTTTCGGTTCGGCCGGTCCAGAGGTTCGGGGCACAAGGAGGTCGGACGCGCGCGCGCCGAGCCCCGGGGCCGCTGAGCGCCGGCGGCCATGGAACTCGATCAGCCCGACAGTCTGGAGGGCTGGGTGCCGGTCCGCGAGGACCTCTTCGCCGAGCCCGAGCCGCACCAGCTGCGCTTCCTGGTGGCCTGGAACGACGCGGAGGGCAAGTTCGCCGTGACCTGTCACGACCGCACGGCGCAGCGGCAGCGCCCCCGGGGGAGCGGGGCCGAGACCCAGGCCGCCGCGGCCCGGCCCAGCTGGACCGGCCTGCTGTCGGCCGCCGGGCTCCGCGGCGCGCACCGGCAGCTGGCGGCGCTGTGGCCGGCCCTGGAGCGCTGCTTCCCGCGCCTGCCGCCGGAGCTGGACGCGGGCGGCCGCGGCGCCTGGGGCCTGGCGCTCGGGCTGTGGGAGCTGGTGTGGCCGGCGCGCGCAGGCCCCGGCGAGGCGGCGGTGCAGGAACTGTGCCGGCAGCTGGAGCGCTACCTGGGCCAGGCGGCCGACGGCTGCGGCGGCGCCACCGTGCGCGACGCGCTCTTCCCGGCCGAGGGCGGAGCGGCCGACTGCGAGAGCCCGCGCGGCTTTCGGGAGCGCGCCCTGCGTGCGCGGTGGGCAGCGGCGGGCGCGCGGCTGGACCAGGTACGCGCGCCCGCGCCGCGTGTCCGCCCTTCCCCAGCTTGGGGCCGGGTCCGAGGGTCCCTCCGCGACCCGGAGCCGCCAGGCTCCCCCTGCGGGGAGGGGCGGGGAGGCCGCGGGGCCTCCGGCAGCGGAGCCCTGGGGACAGCAGGGGCCTCGCGGGGTGGATGGACGCGCTGAGTTAGACCGCGGAGCAGCCGGGCCGGGCCAGCCCCTGACCTCTGCCCAGAAGAGCGAGGCAGAGCAGGGTGTTGGGACGGGAAAGGCCAGAAATAGCGAAAGTGAAACGGAGAATAGTAGAAACAGTAACGAGGAACGCGAACTCAATGTAAACAACTTCAAGTTCAGTGTCTGAAGAATGGGGATAAAATGTTTGTCAACCGTTTTTATCCTAGGGCACACTTATAGGTAAACTTCTGGGGCACACTTAAATTAAGTTGATCGAAAAAAGTAAGAAAAAAAGAACTTCCTGTGCTTTGAACGTCTTTCGAAAAGAATTTGATCTTTAACAATTATCTTGGCACACCTAAGATTGAAAATTTTAGAGCATGAAATGGGTTATAGGAGATAGCTGTTTTGTTTTTTTAAGTCATTGCGTCTTGGAGAGTGAGCTTAATTCCTCAGTTTGGAAGATCAATCGAAAGCGTGTCCTTTTAAGGTCGAAAGAGGCAGTTTCAGAGAGAACAATTATTTGAATGGTAAGTTTAACGGAGGCCAAGGGGAGGGGCAAGTCCAAGTTCACAAAAGCATTGAGCAAATACGGGTTATATACCTATACCCACAATTCACGGGGGACAGCCAAGGTCTGGTGCTTTATTCCACAGCCTGGACGCGTCTGCTTGCTCTCCGTAAAGCCACTATTAACCTGAACTAGATGATTTTTTTCTGTGCTTTCTTTTGAGAAAGGGGAGGTGTAAGAAGAATTCAGTCACACATCAGTATCTTAATTATATTCTCTTTAAACATAGAATAAGTTTTCGAAATTAAAATGGTTTTTATAAAAGAAGCTTGTTAGTGAGGTCATCGTAAGATTTATACACCTACTTCTCGTGTTGAATTCACTTTATAATATGAAGAACCCACAGGGGAATTTCAGGCCACTCAGCTTTTGATCTTCAACTTTATTATTTTGTGTCAAGACTTTTGCTTTTTAGACACTAGGTTTCTCACAGAGAAGTTTCTCCTTTAAATCTTAACATTTATTTGATATGTGTACATAAAAAAAAAATTACACATTTCCCATGTTGAAGTTCATTCAGGAGTGTTATAACACTTACATAGTTGATACTGTTGAGCTAGCTATTTACATTAAGTTGTAGTTCACATGTTTATCTAGAACTTAAAAATAGGCAGTGAGAGAGGCTTAAATACAAAACATAACATATCCATGGAAGTTTGTATCATTTTAATACCTTACCTTTAGAATAGAATAGTACTAGCAGTTGGTCTATTCTGCTAGGATATATAATATGAAGCTGAATGTTTAAACTCTGGAATTTTGCTGAGTAGTCTAAGAAATAAGGCTGATAAGTATCAGTTACCTTCGGTTTACTTTTGCATGTGTGTTTAACAAACCATTCACTTTTTAAAAAACACTAATCACTTGGATAAAACTACAACTGAAAGTAGATCACTATTCTTTAGTGGAAGGATAGAAATGGAAGAATTTGAGAATCTATTGGTTGACAAAAAAATCACTAGTACTTGATTTTATTTCTCTTCTGGGGGTAAGATAGTTTTCCACTAAAGAAGTTCAGCTAGATTATAAAGTGGTTTATCTTCTACCCTGCATCAGAAGGGGGTAAGATAATTTTCCACTAAAGAAGTTCACCTAGATTATAAAGTGGTTTATCTCCTACCCTGCATCAGAAGAGGGTAAGATAATTTTCCACCAAAGATGTTCACCTAGATCATAAAGTGGTTTATCTTCTACCCTGCATCAGAAGCAGTGCTTAGTAGGGACTAGAGCCGCATGTGAACCTCTATAAATGAGTTAACACTGCTGGGGGCTTAGTGAGAATATTAACCAGGGGAATGAACAGAGCCAACGCGTTGGAGAAGTAGTTGGAGACTGCTCTGTAATGTCTGTGAGCTTTTAAAAAGGAGTACAGCCTCAGACAGCGCCTGTGGCTCAAAGGAGTGGGGCCAGTGCTGGTGGCAGGTTCAAACCCAGCCCCAGCCAAAAATCGCAAATAAAATAAAAAAATGAGTACAGCCTCACAAAACGTTTGCAGTCAAAAAAATGTCTGCTGTCTATGTTCCAAAGATAATTGGTACTAGTGCTTGGTGACTCTTTGGGCCCTCTTCTCAGCATACTTACTGCCGAGCTGAGATAAAATTTTTGCATTCTGTTTTCCGCCCTATTTAATATTATAAAAGTTCTCTTAACAGTCTTCAAAAGCACAGTGCTGAATGACTACAATAATATTATTCTGCCATGGATATGTCATAATTTATTTAACCATTTTTGTTTTATTGGGTGTTTAGTTTGGAAGACAACATTTTCATATTTAGTCGTTATTTAAAATTGATGTATTAATGGGCAGCGCCTGTGGCTCAGTGGGTAGGGCACCGGCCCCATATACGGAGGGTGGCGGGTTCAAACCTGGCCCTGGCCAAACTGCAACAAAAAATAGCTGGGCGTTGTGGCGGTCGCCTGTGGTCCCAGCTACTCGGGAGGCTGAGGCAAGAGAATCGCCTAAGCCCAGGAGTTGGGGGTTGCTGTGAGCTGTGACGCCATGGCACTCTACCGAGGGCACCAAAGTGAGACTGTCTCTACAAAAAAAATATCAATGTATTAAAGTTGAGAACTTTAAGGTTTCTTTAATTTTGTTTGGCGTGTATGATCTTACAAACACTGTCCAGATTTGAGCTTTATTTACATTTTGCCTTCTAGGTTCTTCAAGAACACGGAAAAGCCAACACCATGGTATCATTAATGAAAGTTTATCAAGAGGAAGATGAAGCCTACCAGGAACTAGTTACTGTGGCAACCACGTTCTTCCAGTTTTTACTGCAGCCATTTCGGGATATGCGAGAAGTTGCAACTTCATGTAAGCTTGATATTTTGGTATGTTTCTTTATTTTATCAGATATATTTATCATATTATTTCTTTAGTCACATTTAAGATTCAATCTGTGTTTTTTGAGTTTACTCTTATTTAAATATTGAATTTATGTTTAAAGTTATTTTAAAAACGAAGACATTTATGTTGGTCACTATTGATACTTTAAGATTTCCACATATTGGCGGCACCTGTGGCTCAGCGAGTAGGGCGCCGGCCCCATGTGCCAGAGGTGGCAGGTTCAAACCCAGCCCTGGCAAAAAACTGCAAAAAAAAAAAAAAAAAAAAAATTCCACATATTTAAGGGTTAAGCACTTTTTCTGCTGATGAGTTGTTTTTGATATGATGTTTATTTCAGCTTGTTTTCTAGCTGTAAGGGCACATGCATATTTCTTACAGATGGTATGAAAATGTGAATAGCAGGGTCCTAGACTGTAATTCTGCAGTTTAAACTTTAGTAAATGCTGTCGTAGTTTCTATTTCATTGAGCCATTGAATGACCCTGTGACACTATTTAGAAAATACATTACTGTTTTCTAAACACAGAAATGTGTTTAGAAAAACAGAAATGTGTAACACATTCCAGGGTTACAAATGAATCTTGAGCCCAGAGGAGTTAAGTAGCCTGCCTTGGGTCTCAGCAACTGGAATCAGAGGAACCAGAGTGATCTCTCCCTCGCTGCCCCTGCACTGAGCCATCTCTCCACACAGAGGTCATCTCTCCTGACCTCTGAGGGGGTGATGAAAGTCATGTTCCTCTAACATTGTCCTGTTCATTATTTTGATAGGCTCTTCTCTGCTAAGTCTTTATTGCTTGTACATATTTTTTCTTTTTTTTAAGGAACAGCTTTATTGAGCTATCATTCGCAGACTATGCATTTAAAGTGTATAATTCAGTGGGTTTGTATCTATGCAGAATTGTACAAACATCCTTATTATCTAATTCTAGGACATATTAACGCCCCATTCAAAAAAAGAAACCCCATACCCATTAGCAGTCGTTCCCCAACCCCTGGCCCTCGGCAGCTGCTGAACGGGTTTCCATGCCGGTGGAGTCCCCTCTTCTGGACGTTCATATAAGGGGAATCATTTGATATGTGGTCCTTGGTAATGGGCTCCATTCCCTTAGCACGGTGTTTTCAGAGGTCATCCGTGCCGTAGCATGTGTCAGGACGTCATTTTTTTTTTACTGCTTGATAAGATTCATTGTATAGATAACACCACGTTTCACTTATCCATTTATTAGTCAATAGATATTTAAGTTGTTTCTATTTTTGGTGATTACGATTAATGCTGCTATGAACATTTGTTTAGAAGTTCCTGTGTAGACATGTTTCCATTTCTTTTGTGTGTCTATTGGGGAGTAGAACTGCCAAGTCCTGTGATAATTCAATGTTTAACCTTTTGAAGGACTTTTGAACTGTTTTCCAAGGCAAATGCACCATTATATATTCCCCCAACAGTAAATGAGGTTCAACATTGCTATTGTCTGTTTGTTTGGTTCCAGCCATCTTGGTATCTGTGAAGTGGTATCTCTTTGTGGTTTGGATTTTTTATTTCCTTGCAGCTAACTTGTGCACATTTCTTACGTTAATCATGCTGTGTACAAGCAGCCCTGGGTGCTGGACGCCATGGTAGTACATAGCTTAGCTCAGGGTGTTACTTCAAACGTCCACAGGCTGAGAGGCTCATAAACAACATGAATTTTCTTCTCTGGGAAGTCCACGATCAGGGCACCAGCTTCCTGACTTGTAGATGACCGTCTTGTACCCTCCCATGGAGAGCAGAGAGAGACATCCTCTGTCCCCTTCTTTTTACAAGATTCCCATTTATGTCCTGATTTCTTCCCAGAACCCCATCTCTGAATACCATCACACTGGGGATTTAGGCTTCAACCTAAGAGGGGGAGGGAATTATGAATGTGCTGTCTATTAGGTGTCTGTATGACTTTTACACTTCAGAAAAGACCCACAGTATCGCAAAGCTTCTTACCACATCTCTAAAGTAAACCATCGCAGTTACTGACACCGGAGAACCACGTGCCAGGCCCAGTGCCGAGTTCTGAATCACACAGATGTTATTTAAACAACGGTGTTTTACTATTAACAGAGAGAAACATAACTTGACAGCATTCCCCTCTAGAAAAAGTCATTGGAGTCAAGTAGAGAGAAGGCTTTCCCCTTCCACTGGGTGCCCAGCCTCATTCGTGCACAGTGAGGGATTGCTAAATGGACGAAAATTTAATTGACTAAACAGTAGTAACAAAAGTAGTTACAATGATCTATATGACCAATTTCCTTTCAGTGTCTTAACAGCCCTACATTATTATTATCTCTGACTCAGACGATTTTCCCTTCTTTTTGTAGAAGTCTTTGGATGAGGATAACCTGGGTCCCAGAAGGACAGTTGCCCTACAGAAGGAAGCCAAAGAATGGGCCCGACGGGCTGAAGAGGCTGTTACCTCTATTCAAGATATCACAGTGAATTATTTTAAGGAAACAGTAAAAGCATTAGCAGGTGATAAAAAAATGCTATAAATATAACTTTCAGCTCGGTGCCCGTGGCTCAACAGGCTAAGGTGCCAGCCATGTACACCTGAGCTGGCGGGTTCGAATCCAACCCGGGCCCGCCAAACAACGACGGCTGCAACCAAAAAAATAGGCGTTGTGGCGGGCGCCTGTGGTCCCAGTTACTTGGGAGGCAGAGGCAGGAGACTCGCTTGAGCCCAGGAATTGGAGGTTGCTGTGAGCTGTGATGCCACTGCACTCTATCTAGGGTGACAGCTTGAGGCTCTGTCTCAAATAAAAAAAAATAAATAAATAAAAATAAATATAATTTTCATTTTATTTAAAAACCATTTGAGTGCCTCTTCTATATCAGGTACTATGTTTTATAGGTGCTGGGAATTCAGTGTATGGATAAGCGTAAGTAGACACTGTCCAGT